>OENT01001259.1:0-50666 GCA_900239685.1 Rotaria macrura | reverse complement strand
ACTTGCCCCTATTGTACATGGAAATATTAGTCAAATCGAAGACCATCGATTGAGCACGGTCGGTCTTGGCTTATCTGGACTGGTTCATAAGAATTTTGTTCAGTCACTTGAGTGAGCTATTTTCATAGTGATCTTCTCGTGCGAATAGCAGATGGTTCTATATCAGATAGATTTTCAATTTATACATGGAAAAATTTAAGTTTACTTCTAACTATCTAACAAATAGTTATGTTTGTCTCTTATTTTTATGTGTTTCTCTCTATCATGTAGCAATTGACAAAATTGTTGCATTCATTTTTCTGAGATGACCCTTTCTTGAAATTCTACATTGTGTAAGTTTTCGAATAGAAGATTTCATCAAAAATACATTAGTAATGCACGTGTCATCAAAAAGTTTCAACAACAATGTTAGATCGTTATCACAGACATGAATTTCTTTACCTACAGGGAACAAATAGTTAAGTATGGCACGATAATAAGCGTTGCAGTTGAGTACAACTCACTGGGTTCGTCGAAATGTATGCACAATTTTGACAGTTCATATGATCGTCTTGAGTTTGAATCGTCTTTCGTCAGTAATTTATTGTTTTTTTTTCTCAATGTTTATTTCGTGATTATAATTTGTTTGAATTCATTTAAATCAAAAAGTGCGGCGTAATTTTCTCTCAATGATGCAAACCGTACGAATCAATGATGTGCCTAATGTATTCACAAAACATAAAGCAAATGAAAAACTGCCATAGTTGAAAATCAGATCACATCGTATTATGATTTTTTCACGTAGTAACGTACCATGTAAGTGTATATATGTCATCGCTTTTATCATCTTGTAGGATATTGTTATTCGTGGTCATTCTCTAGTTATATTTTGAAATCCATCAACAGTGACTTGATACAATTAATTTTAGGAAAATAACAAAAATCAAGTTGAGACTTGTTATCGTTAATATGAACTAATCGATTAACAACAAGTCATGGATGAAGAAATAGTGATATAATACTCACTCAGTATGTTGGATAGCAACATACATGTGAAGCCTATGATGAGGGATTTTTTGTCGTGCAGTAAGCTCAAAATTACTGATAACTACAAACGTATGTACTTGTTTAGCAGCTATGCATCAATATCAGTTAACTGGATGTCTATATGACTCAACTTAGTATCAAGATTTGATAATATAATATATTAACATAATGAAGTTACTAACTATTGATTAAATCATGGATCAGTTGAATAGATACTCAGTCACATGGGCACCTAGCTAACCAGCATCCGCGCATACCTAGTATACTCCTAACTCTATAGACCTTATTATGACTTACAATTGGTATCCATATTTATTTGATAATGAATGGAGTTATCAATTGAATTTCGACTTTGCATTCTATGTAACTAGTGCGGTCAGACATTTTATTATATTAATGAGCTGAATTGCGTTCGAATTCATCATTCATTTATCGTTCTGCATTTTTAATGTGAATATTTTCATCATCATATGCGAATCCAGGGTTCATGATAACATTAAGATAAGGAAGAGTTGAAAATACAACAATTACTAGTTTAGCATGATAAGTGAACATTTTTCTCCAAACGTTAGAAAATATTTCTGGATAAGATTTTGTTGTTGTTGTAACTTTTATGCTGTTCTTTGATATTTTTAAAATAAATACATCAATATAATAGAATAGAATATAACTTCCAAAAGAGAAGAATATGTCAGCATCAAAGTTTCTATTGTAACATTGAACAGTTCTTTGCATTATAACACTGGCAGTAAAAAGAGACTAAAGACAACCATGATGCACAAGAATCTCCCTAATTAGTGCATAGTTTCGTACGTTGACTCACTGTGTTCTATGCGCAAAAAGAAAAGAAAGAAAACTATTTTAAACTATTCAGTGAAACACAAAAATCTGATTTCTAAGCAATTAAAATAAATTATGTGGCTACAAGCCTATCGAGATATTGTCTGATTAAATACTAGTATTATCGATTGTAAACAGTTGCTACTTTCAAATCTTGGATTACATTTAATAGTTAATATGAACACTTTTTTCTCTAGATTCTAAAATTTTTATCAAATGTGAGAATACTACTGTCGTCACCAGGAGAATGTAAAATTTAAAATGACTAGTAGTTTTTAGTGAAATAATCAGCTGGTCAAACCGTATACACAATATTTATCATCAAACAATACAGAATAGATAAGATATATTATCAACATAGTTTCTAAAGATTGTGAACTTTGCCGTATAATTTTTGTATATCGTATGATATCATTACTTTATGGTAGATACAAGGCCATCGATACAATTTTAAATATGCCAAGAAATATACAAAAATTTGGAGAACGTGACTTTGTCAACAGATAAATCTTCATCAGAAAACATCACCTACGAATAGTGAAACCGTATTCCTAAACATAGAAAGTAGTGGATTGTGGGCACTCATAGTTTGACCACACTATCAAACAAGTCGTTTTTGCTAGATTACTCCTTTTGACACCAGTGAGACTTAATCAAGAGCACTGCGGAAGATATGAACGAAGGTGTTTTCCAATAATGCCCAGTAAACCGATTGCCCAAGTGAAGACAATAATGACGGTAAAATAATTAGAATATCTGTTTATTAGGTTAGATATATTACTTCAGAAACATTGATCGAATATTTGCATTCTTTGGGTTTCTACTTTTTATGTCTGAGATTAATAAAAGAAAAGAAGAGACCAGTAGATAAAAATTCACTGCTATTATTTTTCGTGCATGTTAGAGAGTGTTGTTTTCATTTTATCAGTATTTCTTTATTCTATCAAAGAAAAGAATAAATAAGTGTGTGCCAATTTTTTGTAATGTCGGAATGATATTGGTGGTATTTTTTTTATCAAATAATTTTCATTTTTCAGTACATCGTTGATTCTATCATATGTGCAATAATAGACCTGACATACACAATACATATAGAAGCAAGCAATAATTATGTCCGATCTCACGAATGGATTTCATCATATTGAGTTTCATACAATGACACCGGACTGTTTACTTGATTTATTTATACGAACATATGGTTTTCAATTGATTGCTAAACGTATCACTTTAAATTATTCACAATGGTTTCTTAAATCGTGTGAATGTCATTTAATTATTTCATCGGTGTTCAATTCAAATGTCTACGATGAGATGAATACAAATGATAATCATTATGATATTTTAACTTCAATAATTCGGAATACAACAGCTCGCGATTACATTCTTGATCGTGAGACAGCATTCAATATTGCTCTCCATGTCAAATCTATTCAGACAATTCTTAATGAGAATACTGATGTGCAAGTAAGAAAATTTTTTTTCTCTTTAATAAACACATACGACAGGTGTTCGCTCTACAAATTAAATGTTATGATTAAGAACAGAGTATGATGTCAACTAGAAATAATCACAATTATTCGAATCCATCGTTTTCTTATAAAGAGGGATTGATTATTTTAATCATATTATCCAAGACAGTAAGATATAAGACATAGTTCTAAAGTAAAGAGATTGAACGAAGAGTTTAGTTCGAAAGACAAAATCATAATCCAGAAAGTATAAAAATAAAACGAACATATACTTGCCGAGATATATTCAATATCGTTGAAAGTTTCTACACTATCAAATCTGTCTGTAAACTGAAGACTAGATCGATAAAGTTGCTTTTGAAATGTTCGTACTACATGTATTATTTCGACCGGCGTACATTCCTTGATCTGTAAACTAGGAGCTCGATTCCATCTATATTTCACTTGGCCTCATCGAGAATTATTCGAAACTACAATAGCTTGTAAGTTAAAAGACTTCTGAAAATTGATTATAGTACTCTGTGATTCTTTCTTTTTTTTTGCAATTCTATAAGTAATGTATTCATATTTAAGTCACTTGTGAGCAGCAGAGTGTATGAATTAAACTGTCAAATTTATCATAAAATACAGTGTTCAGATTCATTGTATATGAATGAAATGGTGTTTAGATTTGTTTCTTTTTTTAAAGATAGTGAAAAGCAGTTGTATTGCCGTAGATATCATACAATATACATTTTATAATGTAACGAATTAAATATGAGTAGTTCACTGATGATTTTCATAAGAAGTAGATAAATAAAGAGTATTTATGAAGATGCAAATATTCGATTTGATCGAATATCTAATTTCATAGTAATTCTATTGCTCATCACCATTCTTGTGAATAATGAGAGGATAGAAAATCTTTTATACGTATAGGCTATTATACTCTGAATATTGATTATCCTGCAAGGTATCATTAAGGTACTCGTATCACATCGGCAAGCCACTGATGAATATGGATCCATAGAATATGCATGTATCAAATCATGTATTGGAAATTTAGTACATACATTGATCGATACATCTCAGTATACAGGACCTGCCTTGCCAGGTTTTATAACAGTATCAATGTCGGAACAAAATGAATTTAGTCAATCAATTGTCAGCAGCATTGATCATGTTGCCTTTGCAATGCTAAAAGGTTCGGCATTATCAAGTACGATTTGGTATGAAAAAGTACTCGGTATGAAACGATTCTTTGTTAATCAGTAAGGTTTTATTAGTTAAAGAATTAATGATACGATTTATTTGACATGCTTTTAGAGAGGATAATCCGTTTGAAGGATTTTCTGTGTGCATTGATAAATTAGGTCTGCGTCTATATGCTAGTGAATATTGGAAATGTGCAGAAACAAAATGCGTCAACGGGAAGACATCAAGTGTGACATTCGTCTTTGTGGAATCATTAGCCGAAAGTGCTTCAAGTAAATAGTATAAAGCGATTGTTTACAAAAATCGAATAGACTTCATGCTTTTATTTATTTCAAGATTTATCTGACCAAGTATACAATTTCATCGCTCAACATAACAATCAACCTGGCCTACAACACGTGGGATTTAAATGTTTGAATGATATAAAGGATGTTGTACGTATAACAAAGGCAAACGGTGCGAAATTCTTGTCTCCAATGCCAACCTATTATCTCAAAGTATGAAATAAATTGATATGAGCATTGATTTATATTTGTTCTTTTTCAATGAAGGAAAACAATGGTCTAGTTATTGAAGCAGCCGGCGAGAATGCCAATGAACTTGCTGAATTAGGAATTCTATTGGACGATGAAGATTGTCAAAGTAATAGATCGAATCAAAACAAGAAGTAAGCATCAGGAAAGTCAAAAAATCTTTTTTTTTCTTATTTTTTGTTCATTAGAATATTATTGCAAATTTTTACTAAATCAATTTTTAACAATGATACATTCTTCCTGGAATTGATTGAACGACGTGGTGCGACAGGTTTCGGTGCTGGAAATATAAGAATGCTATGGAAGACTGTTCAACAGAGTAAAGGTTTTGGAGCGTAGATTGAACTTTTTTAATTAGATATTATTCATTCTTGTTGTGCTTCATCTTTAGTTTCATTTAAAAAGCTAGAATTATATGTTGAATAAATAAACTATAGAATTTCTTCTAATTAAACTCCATGAAAACTGAAATGAATTTGAAAATACTGTGTATCCTGCTGAAGTGCTTCTAATAGTCGATAGTTTTTCACAGTCAGATACTAACGGCTTCAATTATTTTGCGTAATTATTATTGGCACCTAGATGTTTTGGGATAGTTGTTTGTTGATCGTCGAGAATACAGGATGCATTAGAACCTAATTATCTAGTGTCTAAAATTATGATTACTTTTCGAAATAGCTCATTAGTTTTCCTATGACTTTTTGAAAATAAGAGAAAATTCTGTTAGTTGGATAATATAACCTAATTGAATATTGAAAAGCTCAGCATGATGAGTGCAAATCGAACCTATCATTTGTTCTTTTAGTTAAATTTCATTTAGATAAGATTTGTTTAAATGATATGTCTGATATTGAAATATGATAACACTCGACGACGACGTTGTATTCGGTTTCATGTTACCATCACATTTAATGATTGTAGTGAGTTCCGTTGTTGTGGTTTTTACGAACACATAGCTAAAAAGTTGCTATCGTCTTGACATCAAAAATGAAGATTCAAGTGAAGAACATTCATAGAGAGTACATTGAACCTGTTAGGATGACACTCAAAACTAATATCCTCTGATGATTAGTTAAATTGTATGCATCATAAATGATTAAAAACAAAAAGTTGATTAGATAAGCACGGTGAGCATGTGTCATGAATAATTTTCAAGCACAATATGTGTAATATGATCGAAGAATCCTTGAATTTACTGAATGAAATAGTAATTAAATGTTTGAAACCATCATCTCAAGTAGGAAGAAATGTACTCAAGTAAAAGCTAGATAGAGAAAGATGTATTTATTTGATATATTGACAAAGGATCTGACATTCGGAACAAGAGTTAAAATATGTTTTATCACCTCTTATCTTTTATTTGAATCGTACCCAAAAGAGAAAACATTTATTTTCTATGTACTCGACTTCTTCTATGGTTTAAAAGACCTCTAAATAGATCATAATATGCTCCGAGAAAAACTTTGCTCCATTGATATGTTTATGATTTCACAAGACTTTGAAGTATTTCTTCGATGTAGCAGCAATATCTTTGCAAAAAATCATTCAATTTACCATGTGACAGAACGGTAGATAATATACTTGACAAGTGTAAGAAGTGTAGCAATAGTAACGAGGTACATTACATACACTATCCAAAAAGAAGTACATTTCTAGATAGATAAGTGTCTCCTAAGATATTATTTTTAATGACTTGCTCGAAGTCATTTCATGACTAACTATATCAAGATTTGCTCGAAGTATCTATCAGATACATGCAACAAAACACACAGTTAATCAATCATGATGACCATCATAAAGTATGGTTTTACAATATGTGTGCAATTTATTTTATTTGTGCATTATATTTTTATCTATAGTAATCTGATGAGTTGAACATCGAATGTTTAAACTCGAAACTGTTGAAACAAACAAAAACTATTGAGACATGATAAAAAAATTCGTTGATTCTAACTTAGATGCTAGAAAATGATTAGTAACATATTCTATTTGAACTTCAAGAAACACCTTAGCTTCTAATGGAGGACAGAAGTATGAATGTCTCATAATATTGTGTATACCAAGTAACGATAATTGAGTACTGGAAAAAATTGTTTATTGTATGAAGAATACGTCGTAGAATTCATGAATAAAATGACATAACTTGCAAAGTAAATGAATGGGACAAAAATCATTGAAATACAGAATTATTTTCAGTTGAATATTTCATTCCACATATATGTATGTAGACATCTATCTATAAGCGTTCTATTCTAATTGGTATTATATGTAAACCAATAGAACGCAATCATAAACACGAATTAATTAATTGATCTCTCTGTCGACCAGAAATCAAAAAATCTTTTAGAAACTAAATGGCAGCGGCAACTGATGAAAGCTCAGTCAAACCTCGTCGACCTGAATTATTGAATAAAATTGATATTGAAGTCAATATCAACGATGCTATATTACTTACAACAGACGATGGTCTAATAACGGCTCTTGAAGATAGGTATTTATTTTTGATTGAATCGTATTTCGTAAATAAAATACTTAATATTAAGAACGTTACGAATTTGGATACGAAGACAAACTGGTAAATATTGGCCATCGGTTTGCTATACATTAGAAAGTAATCAGATTCTATTTCGTGTATGTCACCTGGTAGATGAGTTTTTGTTCTTTCTTGTAGGTGCACCAACAGCACTTTTCTATCATGAATCATCTCATCGTCTGTTCTGTGGTTGTGATACAGGGCTTCTTCATGTAAATTTTAATCTTATCATAATAATATTATTTAATGTTGTATTATTTTATTTCTATCTCTTTTTATTTCAAGGAATTCCTCGTTTCAGAAGATCTAAATAAGATTACGCTTCAATGCACTTATTTAGGTCATCAGAATCGTATTCATGCACTCTATTTTTCACTACAACATGAACTTTTATTAAGTGCTTGTCGTGAGAAGAAGTTAAATTGGTATTCAACAAATCCAGCTGATGAAAATCATCAACATCCACGCGCAACCTATATGCTACCGTCATGGGCAATGTCACTTGCTCTTGATGAATTATCAAAGCAATGTTTCGTTGGTGACTCCAATGGTAATATACATTTTCTTCGAATAAATACTGATAAGAAATTTCAATTGATTACAACTCTATCCGGTCATACAGGTAAGAGAATCTGTTATGAATGATTACGCATGTAATAAATGAAGTATAATCAATTTTTAGGAAGTGTTCAAACACTTCTATGGGATTCCGAATTAGATTGGTTATTTTCGGGTAGTTTTGATACATCGATTGTAATATGGGATATAGGAAATCATCAAGGTGTGGCTTTGGAATTGAATGGTCATTCGGATCGTGTTGTTGGAATCTCATATGATAAATCGCGTAAAATGTTAGTGACATGCTCAGCTGATGGTTACATTGGTTTGTGGCCGATGAATGTGAAACGTAATCAAACACCGAAATGGTTAGAAAGTGATCATTGTCAAATTTGTCATTTACCATTCTTTTGGAATATACAAGCAATGTGGAAACAGAAACAAATTGGATTAAGACAAGTTTGTTGATAATGATTATTCTTTAGAATATTGATTTCTATCTATTTTTCAAAGCATCATTGTCGTCGATGTGGTCGAGCTGTATGTGATGCATGTTCACAAACACGTACTACGCTACCATTGATGGGCTATGAAACTGTGCAACGTGTTTGCAATGATTGTGGCAAAGTATTGAAAGCTGATGAGTAATTATTTTCGTATTTACATATGCATGATCGTCATCTCAATTTTATTTGAATAGAACGGTTCCACTTGCTACTTTTTTTGATGTACGTCAAACGGCAATTAAGATGGATTACAAACAAACGAAAAAAGTTTTGATGACTGTAGGAACTGATCGTACGATCAAGGTAAATCTATGCAGATTCGATTCATTAGATACGATGATCAATGATCTATCTTGCATGAAATCAATTGATTATTTTAATATAGGGAAAAATATTCGGAAGTCAATTTTGAATGCATCAATGTTTTTTTCTTGGTTGTATTTTACAACAGAATTTTCGAGCGAAAATAGTTCTGTAGTTTTTAGAAATCAACTACTTGAAGAAAAGGAAAACGATATTCTTTTTTTGCAAATTTGAGAGAGATATGCCGATCGTTGATCGAGATTATGTCGTCTAGTATCAAATCCCTTATTGAAATTTACCTAATGAGCTAAACTTAATGAGAACTAAATAAATCAAATTTGAAAATCTCAACAACAACGTAGTATTAATTAGTTTAAAAATAATTATCTATCAACGAATCACTGAGTCTCGTTTAACAAACTAGTCCACCATTAGAAAAAGTCTTTCTCATAAGCTGTGTGACACAAAAACAAACATTAGATTATGAAAAAAGACGTTTAACTATGGACGAACGTATTACTAAATACTCAAATGTCTTTCTAGAGAAAACTTAATGAATAAGAGAATGCGAGAATCACTAGTATATATTTTTCTTTGGCTAAATCTAAAATAAAACCAGATGATTAACGCTATATCGTCACTTTCAAACATGGGTGGGGTTGCCGAACTTGAACAAAAATATGTAACCTACCGAGAGTCAGAAATCATATTACATGAAGTTTCCGTGTAGCATTTATTTTTGTGAGGAAGAGTAATTTAGAAAACATCATAGATCACGGAATGACTAATCTAATAGGAACCCATCTTCATGAATATCATTATTTTTACAGTAAAACATGATTTTTCTTGCACTTTAACCTTAAACGGATAATTATTCAAGAGAATAATTTGTTTTTTTGTACTATGTACACCAAAAAAAATATTTTTGTGATTGCTAAACTATCTCCATTTCACTACGTAATCGATCTAATTTACATTTTTCTTTTTCAGATATGGGATGTGTCATCTCTTCTTTAAACTTAACTACACGATAACAAAATCTTTGTTACATGGTTCTTTTCTTACTTTTAACCAACACTCAATATATCATCATTATTTATTTTTAATTGTTGTTATTGTCTTTAATTTATTAATTTCCTTTTATTTAAAGTTGTTGTCTTGTAATCAAAACTAACATTCTATATCGAATCCATTGTACATATATATGCCTTGAGAAATAAATATTTTTAGAACAAAATATTTAAGTAAAACAACGAGTTACTATTTCATTTCAGATCATGGAACAACAAAGAAGCAGTGGAAAAATTTCGGTCACTGCTATATATCCGTTTAAAGCACAAAACACAGATGAAGTAGGTTGCCATGTTACTTTTTCATATGGAAAAAATACGAGATGAAAAGGAGTATGCTTGATGATAAATAAAACACACAAACAAACAATAGTGCTAATAGAATGTTTATATATTTAGTTATCATTTTCGAAAAATGATACCATCATTCTAACGCAAGCTCCAGTCGAAGGCGGCTGGTGGGAAGGCACAATAAACAGTAAAACTGGATGGTTTCCATCAAATTATGTCGAACGATTTATCAAGAGAACAGGTAATAAAACTAAAACATACCAATTCATTGATGGATATTCTGTTGAATGCACAATCAATATCGTTCCTATAATAAATAAACATCCCACTAATAACGTTGATATCACTCGTCAAGCTGACAGAAAATCAATCAGCTTGTTCGTTTCCACGTACATATTAGACACGAATCTTGCTCGTTATCCTTCTCTTACTAAAGTAACAACAAAACTATCATTATCATTCGACAATGAGATCGTCGGGTTGTATGTCATGCAAACTATTTACTTGGAAAACAAGTATGTACATAGCATAGACCTTGACGTTGTTATTCCATTTTCAAGATTATCGACTATTTAATACTTATCAATGAAAATAACTGATTATAATTCTAAAAAGGTGTATTTAACGGTTTTTTTTTCACTTTAGATTCAATGCCATCATCGGAAAGTTCATTTTCACAACAATTTGCCGAAATGCAGCAACATCGAGAAACAGTTAGTTAATTGAAAAATTACGATAATTGATTTGAAGAGAGCTTTCAATGATATTGACAGGCAGTCATAAATACTTATGTTTTCAAAATGAAAACTATTAGAAATATTTGGTGTAGACTTAAAATCTCAACAGTTAGTCATATGAAGGATTTGCATCGATCCACTCATGATATTGTCCATCGATTATATGAATTTAAAAAAAACTTACAAATCACACATTTGTGTATGAATATCGAATACAATGATTAGATCAGTTTAAGAATCTTTGTGTGATAAATGTCAATCTACTTGACTGATCTAAGATTTTTTCATTAGATGCGGAGGAAAGAACTTTATTTTTGAATCTTCTATCTCGAAAACAGAATAATTACAAGTTTTGAGTGTTCTTGCGAAGATATGCTATGAATTTCAACGTCCATCAACGAAACATTACCGAAGAATAATCTTCGAACTATAGAATACATTTAATATGAATCTATATATTGAATAGGTCGCATTTTCGTACAACGTAACTTTGATACCCGTGATAAGTTCAGTTTGTTAAGAGATTGATTGTTTTTTTGTAGATCTTTTCTGTACGGTTTCAATTCTTCGGCTAAATCATACTCTTATACTTTAACTTGAGAATTCTTCAAAACAAAAACAAAAGTCTCAATGAAATTAGGTGATGAATGAAAAAATATTTCACAATTGCCAGACATAATCGGGAAATGTTTCGATCAAGCTGAGTTTCAAGAGCAAGAATATTTCAGAAAACGAAAGTTATACTTTCGATTAACGAAGTTAGTTAAATCTAACTCTTTTTACTATTAGTCTACCAGAAAGAAGTCCTAGGTAAGAATTTGAATTCTAGGATTACTCTTTAAAACTGTTTTTAAAGGAAGAAAGAAAAAACATTTAGAATAACAACTCGATATCCGAAAATAAAAACTTACTTTGAAATTTGAACTAAACTACGATATTCATCTAGTTGTCAGGTAACATCCTTGAAATTTAGTTTTACAATAAGAATGAATGATCAGACCATATTAGAAATTTCAATTGAATAAAAACTTAATGACAAGAATTCATTGTAAGATGTTTAGATATTTCTATGTATCCTATCTGAAGATACACATGCAAAAAGACAACACTTATGTTCAATAATGTTCATAAAAATCAATCGAACGAATGTCATTATTTACAGATTGTAGTAAATACATGAAATCAATAGAATTTGCAATAGATTTTCCGTATCAAGGTGTATAGAAAGAATTAATTTTCACATAGAAATTCGAAATCGAATGTTGTTTACAGCCATCATGATACTCTTGAAGAATAAATATATCGTACATGAATGTATTGCGTTAAGATAAATGATATAGTCAAAATTGTATTCTTCTTCTTACATGAACAAATATCAAAGATTCTTCAGACAGTTAACTATTCATGTCTATATCTAAAATGAATAAAAAAACATATCACTATACTATCAATTTATTTCCATAGATCATCAATACATTAATTGATAGTGAACAACAATATATATCTGATTTGAATGATTTTCTTTCGAAAACAATTGAACCTCTCAATGATGTTCTTTCAACGTGAGTAAAACAATTATTCATGCTAGTTGTTTTATTAACATTCTGATTGTAGATTCAATCATAGTCCATTCTATATCGATGCTCATATTATTGATGAATTTATTAAATTTCATCGTCAACTTTTAAATATGTTACGAGATTCCGTACAGTAAATGAAAAACAAATAAATTATTTTGTCAATGTCTTATCATGTTCAGTTTTCTAGGAGTCAACATTGCATTGGTAGTTTATTTCTACAAGCAGCAAATAGTTACAGACCTATGTTTGAAACTTATTGTTATCAACATGCTAAAACAGTTTTTTCATTAAATCGTAAGAAGTAAGAAAAATAGAAATTCTTCCATTGTCCCTTTTGTATTGACTTATTATTTTCCATTGTAACATAGCGATCAAATATTGAATACTTTATCCAAGATTCATCCGTGTCATGATGATAGCGATGTATGCATAAAACTGATTAAAAATCTATCATTACCATTAAATCGTTTGGACAGATACGTCAGTCTACTTAAAGAATATTTATACAATCTTGAAGTAAATTACTTTTTCAGTTTCCATATGTAAACATATGCATTTAACTTAAGGAGTTTCATATTGATCGTGGTAATGTACAACGAGCAGCTGAATATTATACTGAATTAGCAGTAAGAAATAAATTTCTCTCTTGATACTATTTGTAAATTATTCTGTAGTCATTTGGAGCTGAATGGAGAAAACGTAAAGAATGGGAACTGGATATTTTACACAGTAAGATTCATGGACTCGATTCTGAAGTAAGAGCAAAGGTGTTTTGTTTTTCCTTTTCTCTTTCTCATACAAAAAATAAATACATAAATAAATTCTCTAATTTAATCATAGTCATTGCAATCATTTGGCGATGCATTGTATCTCACTGTCGTTACTGTTCTATCAGAGAATAGTCCAACTCATGTATCATCTGAACGGATAGCGATTCTGTATCCATCAACTTTATTTCTTCTTTCATCTTTATCTAATCAACAAGATTATCAGATAGAGGTAGATGTATGAACACAAGTGTATTTAAATTAGACATTCTTTTTTTCATTTGATAGAATCGTTTTGAAATAAATCAAATCACTATAAGCAAAATTGTTGATATTAGTAAACGTGCTTTGAAAATACATGGTATGATTTTTAAAAAAAAAGTTAAATAGAATTATTATAGAATATTTACCAATAATGTTCTTTTAGTACCATCAAGTCCATCATTAATTCTATCGTTTCCAAGCACAGTTGATTATCAAGAATGGTGTGAAAAGTTCTGTTCACTATTAACAACTAAACTTCAAAGTCAACCCACGATTTCAAAAGTAATACATAGTCTAATTTTTGTTTCATCATTAATTTAATATTTTATATTAAGCCATTATCAAAATTAACTGGAACGAAATCGACTCCCACAAATTATGTTCTAAAATTGTCGATGACTAATCCAAATTGGTCAAAGGGTTGTCTTCGTCCACACTCACCATTTCGCATTCATCCTTCAACGACAACAGCAATAACAACAGTATCAATGAGAAACGCTTCACCAATACCGTTATTGAATGTAAGCATGAGTGATGCATCGTCGAATGCAAATGAAAGTGGATCGAGTCGAACATTGAAACGCTTCATGACAATGAAAAAATCGAAAGCACACGAATTTCTCAAGCGAGGTAACTATGCAATTTTTGTTTTGAATAGATTTTTAATTCGTCTATGCTTTTCATCAGTGGAAACAAGTGAAGGTGATTCGATTTTACTTTCAATTATCGAAGGTTATTGTATGACAACGACTGGCAATCGACCAGTTGTGACTAATTTAAATTCTGTGATACAAACAAATAGAAATTCAAGTCCGGGAAATATTAATCAAACGCAAATTACAAAATCTCCTATAGTCAACATGAATATGTAATAGAAATGATTCTTTTACTAGCTGTAATTCTTTCTAAATTATTCATAGAGAACATCAAACAATGTATGACATGATAAGTGAACTTCGTTCAGCTTATAAAATCCTACAAAAAGAACTTGAAGAAGAAAAACAAGCACGAAAACGATTAGAAAGTCAGATACAAAGATTATCTATTATTGCGTCTGGAAAATAAGTTTATATATATATATATAATATTCACTTTTGTTTTTATTTTTTATTCACGAGAGATCTAAACCAACTGACAACTATTGTACTAACTCATATATAAATATACAATTAATTCTCAATATAACTACTTAGAAAAAGGATAATCACTCAATATCGAGTTAAGATCAGATTATTGCATTTTACTACTCATCAGCTGATAGTTCGAGTAACAAGCAATGCGTTAAGTTTCGAGCATCAACTCTTTACCCTAGAGATCTAAATTGATTCATTTCATATTTGGAAAGTTTCAACTGAAGAAGAACTTGAAAAATATGTATTTTCCTTATTAGTTTTTAGAAAATTCCAATCATTCTCAAAACTATTCAGATAACAACTTTAAAATCTCAAGTCCATAATTTACGATTTACTTTAAAACTAAATTAATATGAACTTAAAATTCAGTATATCGATTACAAACGCATTCTTCAAAACCCTTGATGACATATAAGAGTTTCAGAATTTCACTGATCGAATGGATTCTCATCCATGAAGATAATATGAACTCAAACAGTCGGTGTCACATGGTTTAGTTCTCTCTTTTACAATTTGAAATATTTATATGTTTTTTTTTTCTACAATTGATTTTTAACATAAATATATAGTGTTTCTTTCACGACTAACTTTATTGTTATCTAAAGTTTTAAATCTTCGACAAATTAAAGTAACAAATTAGAATTCTTTTTTTTCTCGATCAAAGATTCATCTGTACTCAGGGGCGTACCGACGGGGGGGGGCGTGGGGGGCGTTACGCCCCCCTGCTTTTGAAAATTTTGTGTTTTTGGTACAAAAAATTTGAAAAAAAGCTCTTTTCTGGGGACTTTAGTTGCTGAATTGATATGAATAAAGACCTTACGCCCCCCCTGCTTTTGAAATATTGAGATGGGGGGTCGTTACGCCCCCCCTGCTCTCGAGACTTCGGTACGCCCCTGTCTGTACTAAACTATTGATTGACAGACAGGGGCTTGAACTGAATAGATAAAGAGTTTTGGCGGATTCGTGAATTAATTGATGTATGCAATGTACTTTCTGGCGTCTCTCTCGAAACTAGTTTACTGTTTGGAAATTTCCGTTGATACATACTTTTTTTCGATCATCCAGATGTTTTTCTACTACTAAAAGTCAAGAGAACTGTCGATTCAAATGATTGCTACGCATAATTCATGTGTATAGAGTCGATGAATTGTGTAGCTTTGCCTATGTGTGATGTAGAACGTGCATAGATTTCATAGTCAATTGAATGGCATTTTGTTTTGTCGAACATCTCTCTGTTAACATCAGTCAAGTATATATTCTTATCCACAGAGTTTTTTTTTCATACAAAATTTACATTCCTATATTAGCGTTCATCTCTCTCTCTCTTATTGACTATTGGAGTATTTTTCATTGTATTCTTCGAATCGTTTTGCTCGTGTCATCGTCCATAAGTCTTTATTTCGTTGATGAAAGAAAATAAACGAAATAGTTTTGCAAATTTAACGTGTTACTCCTCAGCTATTACATGAAAACAACAGTCAAATATATTTGGACGATATCTTTGGATTTCGTGTTAGCATTCAAGAAAATCAAGTTACTCCCAAATCGGGCTTTTCTAGTTTCTCAGAAGAAAAGTAATTAAAAATGTCGAATTCATAATTTTGTTCACATAAATCATGTAGAACTAAAACTGACTACATTAATAGTTAGACTACATATCCTAATAGGTATCCATCATAGTTTTAGTTCTCTAATCCGTTTATTTTCTCGATTGTATCACTGATCATTCAGACGAACAGTTCCTGATCGTATATCTTCGATATAATGAAATTATTTCTTCTCTTTCTGTAACGTTTCTATCAATATGATGATAGAACGTTTTACCTTGCTTGTTCATTGTGTACTGATATTGAATGAATCTGAATTTCTTTTCTTCATTCATGTTATCTTAGACGGAATTTCTAATTTTCTAATTGTTCTGAACTTTTCGTCTCAAAAACTAGAAGAAACTATTTCCTAATTTTCTTTCTAAAAGAAAGTAATCATGGGCGATATTGATTTTTTCCTTGCTTGATACACTTCATAAATGAACGTATGCAACACTGAATTAGAGGTCATCATGTGAAATATGTTGCCCTTGTGAGTGAAGTATCAATAAAACCAAGTGGTGTGAATATAATTCAAATGAAATAGTACTAGACATTGATTAAAATCATCAGGGCAACTTGCACATGATGACTAATATGACTCGACAGTATTAATCAATAAATAATATTCTTGTGAGAAGTTCAATTATGAAAAAAAAAAGAAATAATATCTTCATAAACTTTAAGTACTGTTCAATTCATCTTTGTTATTACCAATTTAGGAAGTAGTTCATTCTAATATTCGTATCGTTTCTATGATAACTACCTATTATCTAACCTTACGAAGTTTGTGATTACCACTATTATTGAAACATTTTCCAATATTCTGATCATATACTCAATGATCCTTGAGTTACGGCATATGAAATCTTCTGGTCGCAAACAAAATATACTTATGATCAATGTCAACAATCTTTAAAAAACGAGAACTTGAAGCTTGCGGGCATAATTAATTCTTGAAACGCTACAGGTTAGTACATAATCGTGACAGAACTCCGGCGTTTACTTGTAGAATCAGAAACGTTAACTATAAATTATGTAAACTTGAACAGGACGAAATGTCGGACATTAATTCAATGCTCGTATGAGACCTCTAACTTCTTCTCACATCATGCAAGTTCACGGTTACTACAGCTAAATATTTCTTGCACAAAGTTATTGTTGCGTTTTCTCTTACAAAATAGACCATAATATTATTCTGTTATGTATGAATCATTCATGTCATATCAAGGCTAAACTATAGTAAACTATCAAACAGTATCGTTCCTCTTGCAAAAAGAATAGATGGTAATAACCGTAAACGCATGGTGTTATTTTTAATAGAAATCAATTTATTTATCAAGTATTTTTCGCATGATGTCGTAGTCTATATTTCTTTTTAGTTTTTCATCAATATCATAATACTTGCAAATGAAACTGAAAAAAATAAGGCTCTTTAAATCGTTGAATTTCATTGAACTACTTATTTTTGAATTCGATTAACATTTATATGAAACATTTATCGGTGAGATCAAATAGTTAACAAGACTAGTGAGATGAATCACATCTGTTCAAAAAATAAAAGTAAGGATATACGAAACTTCAAATTTAGATATTTGCATATTTATTAATGGCTTACTTTGTTTCGAAATTTGACGCTGTCATTGTCAATGATTCATTTTTCTCGATAGAATCAAAATACAATCTGTTTGAAATCGTTGTAAGTTTGTTTTAACTCTGTTCGATTATTGTACGAATACTAGTTTTTACTCGTAGTACAATTACAGATAGTTGAATTAGATAAAACAGTAGAGAGCAATTTTACTTTTATGATTACTGATCAAACGTATATTATGTCGTGTTATTGCATTTTTCATTCGTCTGCATCAAGTAACATGCACGTTTTCTTTTGAGCATCTATGCATATTCAATTATCTAAGTGTCATCTGACAATAAATTTGACGTTCGATCAAATATTTTATTCAAAGAAACTTGTTGTACTCATTGATAGATGTTCATTCACAATAACTATATATGTATATATATATATATACCACAATTATCGACGCATATCGTGTCTGTAGAAATTCTGTTTATTCTATGATATTGACGAATCTATGTTTTCTTTTTCAAAATCCTTATTCGTAATACACATCGTTGAAGTAATTGTACTTTGTTTGATATCATAATGAAGAAAATCAATGCGTTCAACATGACTGAATTCTTTTCTTTTGTATTTACAATATAAACGACATATAAAGAAAATACATGATAGAAGAAGATTCAACATAGTGTACCATGAATATAAGGTGGTGGCGGTGGTGCATAATATTTGTGTGGAGTATTTAGATTAATATAAATATGTTGCCGCGCACAACTAGGAGATTGTTGTCTATTTGGATAGAAATAACTTTCAACTTCACGATCACAAAGTAAATCGTCCAATGAGTCAGATGCATATGGTTGCTGTATTACATGAATGGATGATCGATGATTTTTGTGTTTATTGAATGAATGTATCGAATGATTGTCAGGAACTTTTGACGTCATCATTGTAGACGATAGTGATTGTCGTAGTGATTGTTGCGGATGTTGTTGTTGTTGTTGTTGGAGTAGTGTTAATCCGTATGAATTCATGAGTATGTCTTCATTTTTTACGGATGGTTTTGAATGGAAATAATACTTTGGTGAAAAATTAGTCGATGTTGGGGGAGAAAACCGGTAGGTTGGTGGTCGATAATTAGTTGGAACGTTTTCTTTATTATAGTTCGTAGTCTGTTGATCGAAACCAGTAATAGTCCGTCGTCGTGAAAAATCAATAGCCCGTCGACGGTTCGATTGTGCTAAGAAAGGTTTTGTTTGTTCATCGATTATATTTGTACGAGATAAATGAAACGTTTTCTGTGGTGTCATTCTTTCAGACATTCCTCTAGCAAGTATCGATGAAGTGAATGATCCTGCAGGTGACAATGTTCTTTCATATTGTTTTGGTTCAATTAATGGTCTATTTAATGTAGCAACCAGTGATGTACTT
This sequence comes from Rotaria macrura, assembly GCA_900239685.1. Lineage (NCBI taxonomy): Eukaryota > Metazoa > Rotifera > Eurotatoria > Philodinida > Philodinidae > Rotaria > Rotaria macrura. The sequence goes on along the minus strand of OENT01001259.1, from coordinate 31,263 downwards.
CGTTTAGGTGTTTTGATAGTTGATGGATTTTTTTTCATGATTACTACAAATAAAGAATAAATCTATTACAACGATGCATATATAGTTCATAAGTATTCTAACAATGGCGCACGATTTCTCATACCTTTTATTCTTCTAGACTGTTTATGTTTATAGCATATGAAAATTGAAGTAGGAAAAACGAAATAGGAATGTGGGAAGGGAAAGAAATTCCAATAATGAATAAGAAAATAAATGTAAATAAAAAAGGAGGGCACACAAACGAATTTCCTATACAAATCTATTGCATATGCAATATTGAATACAACTAAAAAAGAATGAGTGGGAGCGAAAAGAAAGCGAGAATGCAGCTGAAGATATTACATGATTCATACATGAATGAGTTATTCTAATCAGTTAAAGCAAACACTCTCATTCGTTACCATAACAAGAAATAAATCAGCAAATGAAAAAAAAACTACCGCCTTTAATTTAACATTGATGAAATCAATACAGCTTTATGGAATATTAATATGATATGAGGAATTCGATAAGAGTCGATAAGAGAAACTATTTAAGTTAGTAAATCGAAAAACTTGTTTCTATTAATAGAAACCTTTTCTTTTCTTTATTTAAATTTAAAGTATGAAAGAAGATCAGTTACTATAACTTACGTTTGTTAAGTTGTTTGTCTTGCCTTGACTGACGTTTTCAACAAGCACCACAGCCTCCGAACAAAACTTTGATTTTTTTTTGCGTGAATTACGCTCTTCGTTTCACCTTGCTTCGTCTTCTTCTCGTTTGCTTCATGTTCTTTATCCATCTTCATTTCTACGTACCCGCCTTTCATTTACCTCGTTGTTCTCTCTCTCTCTCTCTCTTTGCTTCTGTGTATGTGTCTCTCCTTTCCTTTCCTAACTCAGAGACATAAACACATACGGCAGTCAAGCAACAAAACATTTGTGTCTTATTGTATATCACTATCAAGATTCATAGATACGAGTCAATTGTAGATGTTAAAACGGGTCGAATATTTGTGCGAGGAAAAAAGGAAGGAAAAAAGAAACGAGGTCCAGCGTGTGAGCACGATATGTGATATTATTTAAATGGCAAAAATGAATATATCATATTGAAGTATACTCTTTTACTTCAAGTGAATCTTAAAGACAAAGAACAAGAGAACTAGAAAGTCGATCTTACTTTGATAATCAATTTCAATAGGAGATGGTGGTATTGATGGTTCTTGAGTATCATCAATAAATAATATTTCGTCGAAATCTTGTTCGTTGTGTCTCATTCTTTCTGTGTGATCAAGCCATGCAGAAATTTTTTCAAAATTAGTTGGTTTTGTTACATAAGATACATGATGCGGTTGATTGTAATACTTAGATTTTATTGGCGAATGATGATAGTATACAAATGGAATTGATATTTTACTACTTGTCGTTATTGATGATGATGGAAGATCATACGTTGTTGCATATTGAGCAGACGTATTTGTTGATGGCATATCTTTTGGCGTCGTTGAAACAATCGGCTTATTCTTCGGGGAAACTATTAAATTTTTGAGCTTAGTCAGAAAATTGTAAAAGCCTATAGAAAAGAGAAATTTGTTTTATGCATATATAACAAAAAACTATGAATGGAAGTGCAGAAAAAAATATGCCTTTCTCATCATCATGGGTTCGTAGCTTCTTTCGAGGCCAAGGATACTATGTATGTTGATACATTAGCTGCATCTCTTTGTTCTTTTCTTGCTGACAAAGCATGGAATCCATTGACGAATATAGTCTTCAGATTAGGACAACGTTAGAAACAAAAACAAGAAACGCCATAAATAATATTACAACGAAATTGCTTAAGCGTAGATCGTTTTTCTACCACATGTCTTTTGTTATTTATTATTTACCCTTTGATTTTGTTTTATGTTGATTACAGGTTGATGAGTTGGATGATTTTTTTGAATTTGTAATTTTATTCTTTGATACAAATGAATGACCTGTTGAGTAACCGCTTGATGTTGTTGTTATTGTATCAGGTGATAATGTGCCCGATGTCGATTGTTTTAAAGAATCAGAGAATTTCGATGATTTTACAGATGTAAGATGACGTTGGCATCCTTTTGATAACATTTTTTTGATATTATCTGGAATAAATCATTTGTATAACGACAAGATTTTTTATTTTTTCAAACTGCATCACAGAGCAACAAGTAGTATGATGTATATATATATATATGTAGGATGAAAAAGAAAAGAGAACTACTTTATACATATATATAAGACCACTTGAAAACCAACAAATAGAAATACTTAATTTGCACAGCTTCCATTCTTATAATTTTCAATCGTACTGTGGTCACAATACATTTTTGCGCACTGTATTTATAAATGTCCATCATATTTTTAATCTTTCATTTATGCATATACAAGTAGTATACATTGCCTTTAGACAAGAAAACTACTCAAATATTTCGTTACTCATTCATACTTGCATGTTATGCTATGTTCATAATTGACGACTGGCGACTTTCATCGTGAAAAATGAAAAGAACGAATATTTAAGAGCAAAAGAATAGTTTGCTTTAGTTCTCGTTCACTTATGTTGTGTTACTAACGGCTGATCTCATTTATTATTCACTGTTGCTAGGTCGTTTCGCCTAATCATACCATAGTACACATACTCAAGTTACGATTCAACGGAAGTAAACATACAATATGAATAAGCATTGTATTGAAGTGTGCATTTATCGAGATCACTAGAGACAATCGCTAACATCGTCATTTTGTTGCTCGATCAAATTCAATTTATTGTCTAACACTCACAATAATGATCGTATAGTGCGAGAGAGAAAAATATCGTTTTTTCCTCTCTTATTCATTAGTTTCATGGTGTAAAATTAAACAACTATGACAATTTTATATCTATGAATAAATACATACATGTATTTACGAAATGAGAACAGAAAAGAAAGAGGACAATCTTAATAACCTAAAGACATTTACTTATGTCAATTGCAGTAAAATTGTTAATACACACAAAACAAAGAAGAAGAAGAAGAAGAACAAAAAATCAAACTTTTTCACAGGAAATGAGTTACGACACAAATAGTATAGAAAAGGAAAAGACACAATACCTATAGGTAAATAGATTGATCGAAGCCTAGAAGCAAAAAAAAACTGATTACATGAGTATTAACTATCCTTGAATGTTTTTTTTTATGGAGATACTCCGACAAACACAACGTTGTCATACGAAGTTATAACAGAAAAAAAATTACAAAAATGAAAGAATAGGGCGTCTTGTGTGTAAAATATATTTATGACACCATAAAAAGATAGTATTCCTCTTAAGCTTCTCTCTTTTGTTTGATGAATTTCTAAGCAACAAAAAATTTCATTTGTAAGACATCTTCTAATTTCAATTGTGAAATACAATTGATACGATCGTTTAGTATCTGTAACCGCTTAATCACTCATTATCAATATACAAGGATATATTGTTCAAGAATGCTTATACAAAGTACAGACCTTCTATATGAATAATCGAATCGTTGAACGGGAAAACAACGTAATAAGATCTATTTTTCATATAGATATTCTCGTATGTTTTTTTTCTTCTCTAGCATGCCGTCTATTTCTATTTTGAAAATATCCCCAATTTATTACATATATATACATGAAATGACACTGATTATTATGTCAAATATTTTGAACGCCTATTAGATTGTCGTTAATTTGCATTCATTAAAAATAACGAAAAATGAAATGGAAATTTTCTAAAAATATCTGCTCAGTTTTTTTCTTAATTATACTGAATCTCAAGAGAACGACATGCAATAGAAAACAAAATAGCGCTAGTTCAAAATAGATGATGAGCACACATTTCTATTCAAAATGGTACTTAATAATATAAAAACAAAAACTGATAATAACATGTACGAGTTACTTCTGCGTATATTTATTATGATGTTAATGAGACGTCATGTGCAATGAGATTGACTTTAATGAGATTCTTACAGTCATCGTATGAGAGCAATATTACAATCATTTGTTTATCTATTGACGATTGATACTATCAATGCACATTCAAGCTATCAGCGCTAACTATACTAGCTCTGTGCCAGGATTTTTCTTTTTTTTTGTATGACATCAGACAAAAGTCAACATAATGTAAATAAAATAGCTGCCAGAAAAAATGATTGTTACAAATATCATACATGCATTTGATTTACTACTATCCTGTAGAATAAAACATTATTCATCGGCTTTCCAAGGTTGTTTTGTAGAATAGACACAAATGAAAAACTCAATTCTGAGTAAATGTTTTTTTTTCTCATTTACATACCTTGTTGCTAAACGATGAATGACTGTAGGTCTTTTTTTGCTTTGATTACGAGCTCACGAAATAATTTCATATTCAACATCGTCTATCAACTAGCGTCTCTCTTTTCATCATAGATTCTGCTTGTTATTATCACTATGCAATGATATTTATAAGATGATAACGAACTATACTTGAAGTGACAGACAGCTTTTTCTTTTTCTTTTTTGTTTATTTATTTGTTTACAAGTGATGAAGAAAGTCCTTCAAATGATAAATTATACTTGCGAGTCAACCTGATGAGAAGAATATTAATTTGAATAAGATATGAAAACCTTAGGTAGCATGAAGTAATACATTCGCTTACTCTACTATACTTACTGTGTATTTTTCAAACAACACAGCCGAATGCAGTCAAACTTTAAATGAAAAATAATTGATTAAATTATAATAAATCTTGCAAAAATATAGAAGAAATCAGTGAACATGAAAAAATGTTGTAATTGATTATTTGACATTCATTATTTAATTTCCATACAACACACATCCTATATTATCTCCATCATGTTTGTAGTAATTGTGTTTGCAACGCTGGATTACTCTCGTCTGTGTCAGATTCATTGGTGTTTTTTCTTGTCGTTTAAGTTTCTAGTGTTTTCGACATGTCACCATGAGTAAACATTTGTATACGAATGGAATGTCGTAGAAAAAAAAACTGACGATGTTTTCTCATCTATACTAAGCAACTTTGTAGTTGTGTGCATGTTTAAGAAACACTAACAGTTTTATATCATTAGCAAGTTACTTGTAGAATTTTAAGTGTTCGGAATAAGATTTTAATAATATAGCGTATGTAGTCTGAATGACAAAGTATCGGCACTTGTCACGATTCAGTCTCTGACATTGTTTCAAAACGATATAGTGATAATAGGAAAAGTAATTTTCTACTTAAAACTATGTTTGTATATTTATATATATCAAGGACGCACATGAATGAAATCGATTCATTTAATTTGTGAATGCTTCAGATCATGTTGCTGTTCCAATCCAGAAATTCAACTACAGGAGTAATTTCTCTTATAAATAGCTCGTATGAACAGAGACAGGCGCTATGTAAAACTAGAAGGCAATCTCATGACGGAACTGTCTTTACAGAAAACTTACTCTAGTCTAAGCTAAATGTTGTGTCTGTAGTAATTTTCATGCTGAAGTTGAAAAAATCAACTAATACTTCTCTTACCATCATCTTCATTTAAAATATACTATCGAAATTTGATACCTCTGAAAAAATAAACTGAGCATATGAACTCTTCATTTGCCTCGTTAGACAAATGTGTCCAACGATTATTGATGTATTTCTAATTCATGCGAACTGCATGCATAACTAATGAATGAAAAGGCTGAATTTTCAAATAACATATCAAACATAATTGGGATCGAATTGTATTTCTTCATTGCTTGTTCTAATGCATACTACCAAATTATGAAAAGACTCAAAGTAGAATGAGTGATTGAAGAATACAAACCAACTTTTGATGTTGAATTTTCAACAATAGAAAGAATAAACACCAACCTAATGTCATTTTTCAATCATAGATCTGCAGATATTCATTAAAGTTACAGTGTTTGATTGGAGCCACCGAGTATTGTCATATTTTTAGTGATGGTTCACAGATTGATTTTGTTCAGAAAATCAATTGATATATATATTTATATATGATCACAGCGAACATACGTATGTGTGCACTTTTTCGAATATTCAAAACTATTCATCATCGACTAAGTATCATCCTTGAGCTAGATGTATTTCTCTTACACATTTTTTATTATTATTGTATTGTTCTTTGTCTTTGCATACAAAAGAAAAGTAGACAGCTCTTGTTTTTAGTACAAAGTTTATTGTTATTTGTTTATAGACTATTTGAACGATTGATATTGACTGAATCTTTCTTTTGAAGGCTTACTGTAAGGCTATTACGTGTGTTCATAGTTTTGATCGGCCAGTAGATTTGTTCACTAATCCTGAAAGGATAATGTCAAATATAAAGATAAAACAATTATCTTGAAAGTAAATGACATCGTAATGAATGTATTTAAGACAGTAAAGAAGAAGTTTTTTTTCTCATAGAGATTGTAATGAAATACGTCCAAGTTTACTTCTAGAGTCACTCTATTGTTGTTTCGACAAAAATATATCTTCTTTGATATCGATCGTTTGAACCTTACTATCATGTATTTATACCATACTACAAGTTGAGTCTCATACTGAAATCATCAAATCATCGTACGTGTTAAGTGAAAATATAATCATTTGCATTCAACGAAGACATTTTTGTTTTAATAAATCAAAGAACATATTTTTATTTTCAAATATATTTTATTTGTACAAAAAAAAATACATAATAAAAGATAAATCTTCATTATTGTCGTCGTTGTGTTGATCTTGTTGATTGAAATACCATATGTTCATAAAGAAAATATGTCTAATAAATTCTATTGTCTAAAAACCTTACTAGAAAATAAACATGAACTCTAGACAACTAAAATATTTCTTATAGTTCCCAAATATCTAATGAACAAGTACATATCGTATTTTAGTAGAATCATATAAAAAGAAGTATGTAAAACATCGAGAATAAACCCAACTGTACTCATCTATATTGTGTAACACAAAACAAAAAGACATTTAATTATCATTCATTTGATTATTACTAAATAAAAATGTAATCAAAGTAGAAATACTATTCAAAGTAAAATTTTATCAGTAAACAGGCAATGAGACATGAAAAACTAAACTTATTAAGTATGAAGAAAAACATTATTGAATGCAATACATTGATCAAGCAAGTTAATCATTACTACACTTGATTCTATCCGTGCTTTCACAATATTCATTGAACAAAAGATTACATTCTTTAAGCATGTTAAATGACACAGTAAGGAAATAGTTTTTAAAACGTAGCTTACACAGATTAGTAAGAAATAAAACATATAAAAAAGAAATCAGATACGATATATACAATAGGAAATATACGATTTAAAGGACAAAATAGGATTATTGTAGAGAGAAGAAATTTCGATAATATATAACTATTCAATTTACATATGCGTGCTAAATTACAAAAAGGAAAGGAAGCAGACATATTAAGGTCAAATTAGATACTTAGGGATGCATTATCTCATGTTTAAAATTGTGTTTGTTAATTAAAATGTCAGTTTTTGCACGTTTATAATGTTGAAAAATTTTACAATAGTTCAATAAATGCATGAAATGTAATGAAAATTTAAAAAAAAATGCAGCTTGTTCAGTATAGAAAGTATCAAACTTATTTTAAGCATCACAATAGATCTAAACTAGGTAACACACGGAATAGAAAAATAGATCATAACAATCTATAACACACTGATATATATATATATATATATATGAGTAAAGAATATTAATGCATTCAATTTGAAAACAAAAAAATTCAACCCTATAAACAACACGAAGAAATACAGAATCGTATTAAACATCGTTAACTAAATCATAGACGAATAAGAAATATGTACTAGGATAATAAGCAACATCAAAATATATTTTTGAGTTATTCATATGAAATAAAAATCTACTAAACAGTGAACAAGAAACAGTAGTGATGATCATATAACAACTTATTTCAACAACAATAGATAGTACACATACAGATCAATTAGTTTAGCTTGATATTATATTATTGCATTTTGATTTTCATGCAAAGAGAAATAACACTAGTAGCAATATTTTTCTACAAAGAACCACTATCACAAGTTAAATTCCTTCGACTACTGGAATAAAAAATGGTCATCATTCATCAAGCATTTAAATAGAGTTTATTTTGTTGTTTTTGATTTAGAAAGAAACTTGTTATTATTTAGTTTTGGTTTAGAAAGAATGAAATTTAAATGCATTTATAGCTGATGTCAGACAGTAGTCTAAAAAAGGATTAAAACAAGCGAACAGTGGACTCGTGCAAAACAGATCATTTTTCATTCCACAAACGAAAACATAGAAAACTACTAAGTTTTTTTTTTTGTTGTTGTTGTTGCTGCGTGTGACTTTAAAAGTTGACAAAACAAGTGTATTTTTTGTTTGAAGATATTAAGCATATGTATAGTTTATGTAGCGAATACAATATTTATGTATAAAAGTGATTTAGGAATAAGAAGTATTCGTCAAATAAAGCCTTGGAGCATTTTCACAAAAAAGCAGGAGAAACATCAAAAGATTGTTTGTGGATAATTAAACATGAAATAAAAAACCATAGGTTAGAATAGCTTTATGTACTGGTTCATTTCATAAGAAATACTTTTCATCCCAACAAAGATTATGATAATTAATTTTAAGAATATGGTAAAGCCCCATATCAAAACACAACAGATAATTTTACGAGTTAAAAACATCAAATAGGTGATAAAGCGTAAAAATAAACATAACAAAAGAATCTAAACTAATTTACAGGTGCGGATAGTACATAATCTATCTAAAGCTATTAACTGTAGCATTATATAATTGAAACAATGTTCATTAGTTGAAAATTTAGAAAAATATAAAGGTTTACTAATCTTTAGCTGATGATCATGAATGAGTAGAATGTAGATGCGTTATCTTCGCTTAGATATGGCGTAGGATTTTTCGAATCAATAATTTCATTGATGAGTGGCATATGAATAGGATTTGAATTTTGAATTTAGTAAATGTAATATGTTAATACATATTAGAGCTAATAGTTTGTGTAATCATAGGTTCAATCATAGAAATAAAATATATATTCTTCTACATCTTAATTTGCGAAAGGAATTGACTTTAAATAGATCATACGAAAATATACAATAGGATTATTGTTTTGTAACTATCTAAAACTAATGACTCTAAATTAAAAAGTTGTTTGATAATAGTAAAAATTTACATAAGAATACTACGTAGAAGAAATTCATGTTGTTTCATGTATTAGAACTTAATAATGGATGGATATGTTGTTTTTCTTTTTCAAGAGATACAATATTCTGAATATATCAATATAAACATATTTTATCTTTAACAATTGACTACATTAGTTCTATTAAGGACAATAGGGAACAAACAAAAAAAATCTGTCGACTGTCTAAATAAGTTTCAACATATAAATTTTTAATTACAATTATAGAATACAAGTGATCAAAAAAAAACAAAATATTCAAGTGTCTACATGACATGTTTCTTTGATAATACACAGGAATTTTAAAAAAAACACTATTTCATTCGTTCACGTATGTGAATTCATTTGGTTTAACGCATTTTGGGTCATTTCAATCTTGTATACATTCTTGAGGAAAACGGTTTTTTTTTCTTTCTTTTCAAATACTATGTATATCTATAAGTTGTGTAGATTTAATTTTGTTCCTTACATTCATTATCAATATTGAATATTAACTAAAAGCCATATTATTCAGATTGTTTTCTTTTCTACGAGAATCATGTTCATTAGTGAGGGGATATGAAATTGTGAAACATTTCAAAAACCTACAAAGATATGAGATCTTAATTACTAATAACTATAAATGAGAATAAACTTATATAAACTTGCCGACAAGAAAAAGAAGACCATTATCATGCGCAAGTAATCATAGAAGGATTTGGGTGAGCCAACTAATAATTAGTACAACCAAAAAGATTATTAATCATCTATGAACATATCTGATTGATTAGTTGTTTAACTTAACCAATATTTTCTTTTCTCAGTAGTTTCTATTGATTTTCAATAAAAGCAGAAGTGAAATTTTGAACAAAGAATTGTTCATTAACCATAACCAAATAAATAGTAAAGGAAGAAATTCTGTTTTCATCATGTGTAAAGCCAGACTAATATACTTATGAATAAAGCCAAAATGGAATAATATATGTAAAGCAATTCATAGGTTCTAGTTATTCAAGGAATTATTTTAAAAGCCAGGCAATATGGAGAATTGAATATACTGGATTAAATATAAGAAGAGTTTCTATAATTTTGTCTTTTTCGAAGTTCTGAGTGGATTTATCAAAAAGATAATTACAATTTTTTGTTTTTGAAAAGAAGCAATAACACAGAGAGATGTGCAAGAGCTTGTTGGATTAGAACTGCATGTGTGTGTGTGTGTGTATAAACAAAACTATCTTCATTTGTTGAAGGTGGAAATTTCTAAGTAATTATTGGTAATGAAAAGCATAAACTAATTTCATGAATATGATATATCTTCTAGCCAATGTATAAAAGCAGCATGAATAGTAAAAATTAAAAAGCCAGCGTGACAATCATGTTGGACAGGAGAATAACTTGGTCAAGTTCTTCAACAGCAGATATACGGAAAGAGGAACGCGATATTTCGAAGCACGACTGATAAATCATTCCGGACGACTACGAACCTAAAAACTTACTACTCCTTACCCTTAAACTAAACGAAAAAAAAAACGATCTAATCTGGCTTTGACGAATGAACTGACGAACGGATGGATGGACAGATGAACGGATGGACAAACGAAGGGTTGGTTGCAGCCTTAATCATCTTCTTTCAACAGCATTTTTGTGTGTGCAATTCCACGGACAGGAAACTTCTTCAGTTCTCTTGACGATCATAACTTCACTCTTCACCAAAAATGAATCAAAAAGGAAAGAAACAAGCCAACTGGCTCGAATGGAAACATTTCAAAACACCTATTGCTGCTGCGCTGATGTCAACGAATGAGGATAGTAGTTTTGGATGAATTGATTGAAATGAAAGATCTAGCAGAAGACTAATGACAACTAACAGGTAAATATTTGAGATTTACTCCATTGACGATATTCAATAATAACATCGATTAGTATGACATTATTGTTGTAAGAATTTCTAACTTAACAATAATTAATCAAGATGTAATAAATTCTTGAAAATAAAATTATCAATGAAGTCGAATAATGAAAACATTCATCGAAACCAAAATATCTTTTCTTTTTTGAATTTTGTGATTATTACTATTGTTGCGTTGAACGTACAAAATGAAACAAATAAACTATGAATATTTGCTTGAGCCGTGCGTAGGATCTATCTGATGATTAAGTTTAACTAACGAACAGAAGAATTTGGGAAGATATTTCCATCGACAATTGAATAATAACAAACGAAACTCACACAGATGTTGATAGTATATTATGAATTGAGTTTTTTGACAACAGAATATTGAATCAATAATTCAGAAAGATCAACAGAACCAATGTACCGTCTTCTAATACATGCATATTTCGACTTATACTATTGCTGTGATGAAAATTTTCATTGATAAAACAAAGTGTACTATGATTAATTGTTTGAAATAAAGAATCTAACTGATGACTAACATTGTTAACTAATGGACAAAAGATATTTTGGAATATATTTCATTGATAATATTATGTGATAATATAGATAGACAGATTAATATGATAAAGAAAACTTTTGGACGAATTGTGTAAGTGTATTGCTCAGTTAGGAATGTTCAACTTTGTTCTTAACCAAGAAACAAAATTTGAGATAATTAATTCAACACATGAAGTGATTGATCAAGTCGAATGTCAGCGAATTAATGATGCGAAAGATCATAAGGGCCACAATAATTTCTTTGGAATGTTTTTCTTCCGACTGAATATACTATTGATACTTTTCATTAATTTGAAAATAAAAAAAAAAATCTTTTTGATTGTCATCTCATACTAAATGCGTTTTTGTTAAGTACGAATTAATGAACAGATGAAATTTTTTCTTAACGCACATTTTCTTTTCTAATAGTAAGCCAAGTTATGCTCTTGAAAATTGTTTCATAAATTCTAAACGAAATTTTCTGGATGAATATTTCCACTCAGTATATTTAAATACACCGATAGTTGTCATTCTCAAGGACCAAAACAATTGCATGATGCAAACGATGATGCATTGCTGATTATGTGTGTATGTGTGTGTGTGTCTTCTCTTGCCTCCTGGGTCATTTAAAACAAGCACTTATATGAACAAAATTTGCATTAAATAAATTAAATGCTCTTTCATTGATAAATTTGCATCGCATACAGGAATAAACTGGACATTGTACTGCACGAAAGTAGATCGTTCTGGGGGACGCTTGATGCGAAGTATTGACCGAAAAAAACCTAAAAACTTACTATACCTTACCCTTTACCCGAAAAAAAAGACAAAATCTGGACGAAATCGGTACTCTTCATTCAACGACGAAAGACACTTCTTATTTTTCTTCTTGAACTTTTCCCAAAACACTTTTCACGAGTAACATGAACACACCATCAACATTGGCTTCGCATTGAACAGTACAGTTCTCGTATAATTATCTGACTTAATTTGAATGCGATCAGATGAATGGAAAGAAGAGAAACTAATTCTGTATTTTTATGATACATTTTCTGTGATTGAATTGATTATTTGGCAATAAACTGTGCCATAATTAAATAAGGAAAAAGCCATATTTAAAGAGAGTGCGAGGAATTCGAAGAAGATTTTTCATATTATAATTCATATAGAAAAGCAAAATCTAGCACATCATTAACAAATGGATAAGATCAGATGTTGGGATCAATTTTGTACATTGAAACAAACAATTACAAAAAAGCTTGACGAGCCAAAAGAAAAGGAAGTGTTCTTTTCATTGCTGGATGCAACGAGAAAAAGGAAAACATGTTCACTTTGATTTTAGTTTGCTTAGTCTAGAATAACGAATGATATTTTATAATTTTATGAAATAATCTCTTGTATCTTTTTTTAACTTACAATTCATCTGATCTAGCTTAGCCATACATGAATAATTATCGATACTTGAATGTTAACATAAATCTTCATTACGATGTGCACGAATTTCTTTTCTTATTCTTATCTTCATTTGTCTTACTTAATTCGAATGATTTTACAGTTGTTTCACTTTAGTTTTAGTTTTCAAATAGCTTCTTGCGTTATATATATACATATAAATAATTAATAGTAATTAAACTTACAATTAAGATCAGATCACAATTAGCTTGTTCAATACTGCTGTATTATTATTTTCGGAATGCAAGAAAAATCATTCACTGGATAATCGCAGTAAATTAACAATTGAACAGATATAACTTTGAGATTTTCTTCCGTCAACGAAAAAAACTGCTTGTACGACTGACGGGTAATTAATTTGGAGAAAAACTAAAATTCTAAAACAATTCTATTTCTCACCCTTTACACAAAAAGATGATTTTTGGTTGTAAAAACGAATAGATTCGTCCGAGCACATTTGAAAACAAAAGTAAAGCATTTTCTTGAGAATAATATGTTGAGAAAAATTTCTTCACCATTCACATTTGTGGTATAAAGTAAGAAGGGCAGAAGCGACAAATATTTGCGCAAGAAGAAAGGTGCATATGCAGCATGATTGAAAATAAAAATCTGGTTTGCTCTCATGATTAGGAGATCATTCATCGCACAGTGGCATCTTTTTTTTTCATTAATAATAATAATCCATATTCTTCAAATTATTATAAATGCCATTAAATGAGTGTTAATATTGGAAATAACTTACAAAAGACAATTTTGGAAATTCTGTGCGTACGTATTACTGATATTATCTAATATGTGTTGTAGATGCAATTGATTCTGTTCTCGGAAGAATGAGAACATGTTTCTCATATCAAAATGGTTTCTTTCTTTCTGTAGTTTTTTTTTGAGAACTAAAGGTATTTAACATATGAGCCAGGGTAAATGTACTGGATGTAAAAACTTACATAATAACATTTTTCAGAAGAATTTTTATAATCGCAAAATTCACTTTTTTCTGAAATTCAAGCCATAGGTTGAATTTAATTAAATATAATCTCACTTCTATTTGAACAAGTGTTTCATTAATCTCTGTTGTTGTTCCATGAATAAAGAAATTTTTTCCTTCTTATAGTAGCATGATCTGTATTATCTTGTTCTGCTGCTGCTGCTTCTGCTGGCTGCCCTTGAAAATGAACGCATTAAAATAGCGTAAATTTTGCTTACGGATTAATCTTTAGATCGATTAATGTAGTATTTTTTTTCTTGTACTCTCCACCGATTGGATTTACAAAGAACAAATATTGCTGCACTTGGAGAGTCTAACTACGACTCGTCCAGGCGTTTGGCTGCCCACTTCTTGCATGTTATGCGCGCACGAACGCTTCCCTGAAAACGACGAGACCACCCAAAATATATTCTAATCGAAATATTTTTTTGCTTCTCTGTAATATCACACGGATGAATGACCGACGAAAGTTGATTGTAGACGCATTAACATCTTCTTTTTTCTCGAGAACACAACCTACAATGTCGCAAATTCGACTTGAGGGTAAACAAATAGGCTCACGGATAGGCCATAAATTATTCTTGATTGGTACATTTAAACAGTCATGGCATGAATATTATGAATATTAGTATTCTTTCTTTCTTTTTTTGTAATCTTCTTTTCTTTCTATGTAAATAAACAATTGTTTTGAATAACAAAAATTCTACCTTGTTTAACATATATAAATGCCAGAAAAGAAAAAATGAAAATTGGAATCTTTTTTTTGAAATAACAATCCGTATTAATTAATTTGTCTTTGATATGTACTAGATATAAAAAGTTGACGATGTGCGATCAAGATCTTCCTACCACGCATAGTGGAACAACTCCCGAGATGATATTAATTTGATGCTGTATAAGGTTTCTTTTGTTCTATGTAAGAACGAAATCTTGATGAAAATTAAAAATATTTTACCACGAATTGTTATCATTGGTTATGTGTGTGTGTATGTGTATATATCAAAGTTTTTTTAACTATATGATAAAAAATCTTTCGAATTATACAAATGTATCCTACCACCAATCACATTTACGAATAATTAGATCATTTCATGTGTGTATGTAATTCTAGAGTAGAACAACATTGGGCAATAAAACAATCAATGCCCTACCAGAGGACAGATGAATTATTATTATTTTCTTTCTCGTTTAATAATTATTTCTTAGTGATACTTGTATATGAATACTCGACACTTTATGCATATCAGATGATTAATTAACACTGGCCGATGAATTATTGTATTACTGCCCCGTTAACTAAAAAGGAAAATCGTCACTGGACTATACTAAATATATATAGATAAAAGAAAGAGAAAGAAAAACAAACGATTCTAAGATTTAAAAAAGAATAAGTTAGACTCATCGAATCAGTTCTTTTTTTCATACGCATCTAATGCATTATTCAAACTACAAAAGATAAACAAATTTTCTCGAATGAAAAAAAAAAAGAAACCTGATCATTTCTTTTTTGTATGTACCAATGCTGTTTGTCTATTCTAGTAAGGTAAAAGAATCGAACCATCATACAGTATGTATGTGGATTGATTAAGCGCACAAAGAAAAGAAATCTATTGTCACTTACCTTATTTGCCATTGACGAGGTGTCATACCGTCGTCGTTGATTACTAGCGTTTCACATTTGCATAGATGTGATCGACGACAAGAGAAAAGACATACTAAGATTAGAATGGTATTCGACGAGATGAATGAGGTATACAGCAGTGTTCGCTGTATTTATATACTTGCTGCTGATTTCTCTTTTTCTCTTTTTCTCTCTCCGATTCTCTTTTTTCTCTCGTCTATCGTCTACAGAAGGATTTTTCTCTATGGCGAAAAGAAAAAGAAAACTTCGAGAAGCTGTATGTTCTATGACCTACCCACGCACATCGTCATGTGATGATGGTTATTACGAAACGCAATTCGCCCCAAACATATACAAAACTACGTCGTTAAGCAAATAGATGGTATGGGGGGTATAGGCAAAGAGAAGAAGAAAAAAAAGAATAGACTCGAATAGGCAAGAAGAGAAAAAATGTTGGTGTAACTACGACTAAGCGTGATGCAAGATTTTTATCGAGATATGATGCAATCTGCGATTCACGATGAATACCTCACATCTATCCTCATTTAAATATATATACATTTATATTAAGATAAAGTATTTTCAATTTCGTTTTTTTTTCTAATGCAAAGATTGTCATTAACGATAGATGTATCGAATGGGAAATTTCGAGAAAAAAATGCTTATCAAGATGTTTAATAGACATCTAGTCAATGATTAGTTGCATTCAATACGAAAAGAAAAACCAATAATTTAGACCATGAATTCTCCCATTTCGTATTTATGTATGATTAAACCATAATGAAAGGCAATGACCTTGATGTGCGTAATTACAATCTATTTTTGGATAATTTGAGTTCAAAGTCCGCACTATTTCGATATTATTTTGTTTTTCATTTATAGATTTTTATTATACTCTCATATGTTACCTCATTGTTCTTTCGTCTTGAGACAGCTTTAGATGAATAGCTTCCTACGCACATTATCTCTTCAAAATGTTTCGGTAATTTTTTTTTCTGCCACTTCAAAATGACTATTTCTACTTTTCCGTTCTTTGATTAATAGAACATGGGTTTTTTCTCCTTTCTTTTTACATAGTCTATGATATTGTGAAATCTTGATTATGAAATTTCATGACAATCGATATCAAAAAATATTTCTTCATATGGTAATAATATTGATAAAGCACAACTTAGTTTATTAACATTAAGTCAAAACAAGAAAGAAAAAGAATTTTATCACTTCTCGCATTGTTCCCATGTTGACCTTGAGGTTCAAATGATGAATGCTCGTATGAAAATATGTTTTCAATGTTTCTTCCTTCAACATATTATGAACTCATATTCATGTAATTGCCAATATCATTGAAAATTTGGTAAATTTTGAAATTTAATTAAAAAGACAATCGTATCATAAAAGTAAATAACTCAGTTGTTTTAATAATTAATTCATAAGGAAAAATAGTTTCCATAGATTTCTCTGAATTTAGTGTTTAATGACATCGAAATATGAAATAACAAATCAAGAGTACGAGTTCATTTTAATTGCAAATTTCACCATGATTGTTACATATGAAAAGTAGGTATGCTAACTAATCTTCGTTCTTGAGAATAATTATTTGAAAAACGTTCTCAAAAAATAGAGTAAGATTTTTCATTCGAGTTTTTCTTTGCTAAAAACTAAATTACCAGAATTAAGATCTATCTTAGATCGGTTTTAAATATATTTTTCTGTATGAATACTTGCCTCCATTGTTGTATCTATGTTTTTGTCTATTGTCTTTGAAATAACACAAGATACTGTGACAACGCTTGAGTTATTGTGTTGGAGCTGCCAATATATATATATATATAGTAAGGCATTCGTTTTTCACATAATAAAAAATGAAGTAAGGTCCGTTAATTAATCGAATGTGTAAATAAAGAAAATTTTTCACCTTTATCAGAGACAATGGAGACCTTGGATGCACTTTTAACGTTTGCAAACACTTTAGTTTCTACTTTGCACTCAATAGATGATTATGACTTAACACATTAGATATTTAGGATAGCAAAAAGATATGATCTGTATTAGGAAAAATTTATTTATCTAAAAAAGTCCGAGCTTTGGATCGTTTAATTCTAGTCGACTGATAGCAGCATCAGTAGTCTTAAAAATATTCGATTGCACGAATCATTACGGGAAAAGGAAACACAAAACAATCGATCATTTTTTTCTAGTGATGGCCGATTTCCATGCCTACAATATACTAAGAGAATTATAAACCACGAGCATCATAGCATTGAAATAATTGTAAGAAAAGAGAAATCGGATAGCTGAGCATAACTTCATTACCATCTATGACGTAGATGAAAGAAATTTTCAAACGCTCGAGCATCATAAAAAATATCACGTGCACTGGTTTTTTATTGCTCGGCTACTACGTCAAAACAACCGATACATGATTCTTTTGTTGTCTAGTCATGATGAATGGATGAACGCTCGGAATATTCATCATTTTCAGTGTAATAACTAAGTATTTTGAACCACGATAGATGTAATATTTGTAAAGAAAACGATTTGTTTGGATTCATGGAAATAATCTTATGAAAACTCATCTAATCGTTTTTTATGAAAAATTTCACAATCAAAATTTCTTTGATTACGCAGTTTTCATTTCCGTTTAATTGTAGAATCGATTAGAAATTCACTAAAACAATTATGATTCGAGCAACAATGTACTATGAGATAAATTCGTCTTCTGTATTTCTCTTCCGAGTACAAATTTTCAATATGGAACCAATATAATTTGAGTCAAAGACCATCATATGGATATTTATAGTCGTTCCGTAAGCTACATCAAATGAAAAGGAAAAAAGTATTTAATTGCTTGCATATTGACAATCTCTTTTTGATTTCATACAAAAAACTAAATCATTTTCCACTGCAACGTCTTTTACGTATTCGATAACATGCAACATCAAATATCATTCATCTTTATTCTATAGAATAAGCGAGTTGTTAATGAAATTCATTTTATGGTCTCTGAGCTACTGCATATTTAATAACTGCATTTATAGTTTATTATGAAGTTCATTCATTCGCCCGAATCAACAACATTTCGAAGTTAAAATGCAAAAATTACTTGAGTTACTTGACAATTCATTTCTGTTAGCATGTATTGTTTTCATAGATCTATCGGATGATTTCTTGACATTTAAAATACAGATACAGTGTGTTGAAAAACGAAAATATTATGAGAATGTTTTCATAGACACATTGCAAAAACATGTATATGCGTATAAATTATTTGATCGATAGAATTTATCGATCAACGTTCTCAACATGACAGTGCTTTAAAGTATACATAGGGGGTTCCTTACCATTATAATCCAAGCATATGTTCTATCCCAAAAGTGAAGTTCTCATTAAAAAACAAATATACGCAGTAGATTCTGTTTTTTTTCTGGCCAACTTGTATTGCTTTCACCATAGGGTATCATTCATATTTCCATAAATGCAACAGATGTTACCACCGAGTCTCGATCAATTGGAATCATTAATGACAGTGATTTCTTCGCTTGTCTTGAAGTAATATTTTAAAATGTACGGTTACTTCTAAATACTTCGATTACAAACAATCATTGATAAGGCAATCGTACGATCAAATTTTTGATGAAAAATGAGTTTTCAAAGAATTCTCTACAGTATCTATGGATGCTTTTTAAGATTAATCTGTTAAACTAATATTTTGAATCTTCAAAACAATAAGATTTTTTATTTTCTAGAAATAGTATTCAAGTTAAGTAATACATGTTTATCTAATTGTTATTGCAGCTTGATAAAATTACGACAAATGATCGATATGATATTATTGATTTCATAAAATATTTAGTCTAGTTTCTGACTACGGTCAATTCTAGAAATCTGAAGAAATTGTTTTTTATCCATGGCCTAAATATTGGAGAATTTTAGAAGCACCGCAACATAAAAAAACCTATCAGTTTGTATCAAAATCAAAAAGATGGTCTGACTTTTTGGCAATGTACTTTGGTCTTTAGCATGTCTTTTTGTCTGGATAATTAACAAAAAGAAGTACAACCGACTCAGTTATAGATTGCACTATAAAAAAGGCTAGAGTTCTGTTTTTTCGAACACGCTGACTAAAGTATATTACCATGTAGTCAGTTAACAAATTGAGATGAATCATCTGTTGTTTATAAAATTATTAGCATAAATGTGTTTTGATTGGCCTGTTCTTGTCGATTATTTGTCGGTTTCAACACTTTTTCAGAAAAAAAAAAGACAACGGCAGTTTGATGGAGAAAATATTTTTTCTATAGATAGGTACTAATCAAAAGCTCGCCCGATATTTTAGCCCTGAGAAAACTCATATTAAACGATCTCGGTTTTAATTGGTCAGATTATATCTAGTATTTCTCGGTATTAACACTTTTTGGGACAAGACTGAAAACACAGTTCGATAGAGAAAAGTTTTTATTGTTGATCAGTATAAATCAAAAGTTCGGCCTAATTAATTTTTCAAGAAACCTTCATAAATAATGAATTTTTATATTGTTTCACGTAACTATGCACATTTTTTCTGTGCTGTCAGCTGACTAATTATCCTACGTTCAATTTATGCATGGGTCATGTGATGTTGTGATGAAATGAATGAATGACGTTGTACAAACTTTCTATTGGTGTACTCTTTGAGCCAATAACTAATTTTTAAGCGCCATCTTTTGTAAATCATCTGCATATATTGATATAGAAAACAAACGAAAACGTGAAAAACAACTGAGTACAAACCGCTTGTGAATGATGGAGCTTTGTTTGCAATTCTGGATGTTCAAGTTTACCCGAAGATTTAATACCATCAAGATAGAAGGGTATTAGTCAAAGAATTTCGGCATATCAACGTGTTGAACAATAGCAATATTCATTCTCCTGAGTTAAATAGTATGATTTGACAGATTAGGTTTAAACAAGAGAAAATAAATTCAATCGATACTATAATTCTGAAATAGGAATGTTTTCTTGCCAGTTGCCACGTATAAACAGTCTACGCTTGCTACTACAAATAATCAATGTCTATCCATGTTTCCAAGACGGACTTTTTTGTTATTATGACAATTCATCGCAGGACAATTCGTTGCAATGATACAATCCAACCATTCTTTGTGTATGTTTTTAATAATCCAGAGACTTAGTTAATTGAATTCGAAATGTGTATTAAAATGATTATAAAAATATCATTGAAAAAAATTGATAATGATTAAACATCGATTTTTTGATCTTAGCGTGTGTTAATATAAAATAAGTCGTTCTAAAACAGAATCGGATCCTTTTCCTGCTGCATGATTAAAGTTAACGCAAGGTAAAAACCTTCGATCACGAGACAATCTAAAACATATTTATGGGATTGTATGAATCATCTATTGAATGTGGCTGGTTAGTATTAAATGCATGAATAACGGCTCATACTTCTTAAAATATTAGAATATGCACGTTAAATGGCAAGCTTTACAATAAAAGATTCACTAAAAGATGCGTTCTCTGATGACGTCAAATCGTTCTTCTTCACTAATTGCTATATTTTGCTAATCCTTTAAAAAGGCATGTTTCCATCGTAGGATTTGTGTAGTACCAAGAACTTCCAAGAAAGACGCAGTGTTGCCGCATCTTGTTTAGGTAAAATTACACCGCTTGCCTAGTTTGAATAAAGTAGCTTTTCATCCGAACAAGAAAATAAACTTACAGATCAAGATCAAAAATCGACGTTTATTCAGTATCAATGCTCCTAAGGACTGTTATAATCATTTTATTACACATTTCAAACTTAACTAACTAAGTCGCTTGATTGTTAAAAAAACTATAAACTATGATTGGATTATATCATTGGAACCAATTATCTGCGAGATGAATTGTCCAGTCACCCTTTTTTTTAATGTAATTCATGTTTTATTTTCATTTTCGTAAGATTCTGTCAATTGAAACGAGTGTTTCATCTTCTAGTTTAAAGTGACTTATAGTACAGATACAAAACAATCAAATAAACTAGATGGTAGCCGAGCTGAACTCGAAACTGAAACTAGGTGCGAAGCACTTCATTTCGAGCAAGAAACTTTAGTTTTCCTCTACAAAGATTTGATAATTAATTGAAAAGATGTCATCAATAGTACATCGATGCTAGCTATTGCTGCTGGTGATAATTATTGTCATAAAATACGCGCCGAATCTCGGTGTTTTGAGTCACCATACTGAAAAATAAAATCCATGGAATATATTAATATCCATATTTTACTTTGGCCAAACGAAAGGTGATAGAGGAAATCGGATAAAATTTGGTACAAAGTCGAATCTCAATGATTTTGATGACGTTTGAACGAGAATCAGACGACGTGTTGTTCTCGTGACCATCGCATCGTACGACAAAATATGGACTTTGGATGCGTATGTCGAGAAAGCAAAAGATGGCGACGATGATCGAACGCTATACAGTGCTTCTCACCGTAATTAGTTGTTAGGTACTGTGCAGTGAACACTTACTAAAACATGATTATAAATTCACTTGAGTTGAGCAACAAAACTTAATGAGAGTTCATATTGTATAATTGACAATCAATTTTCGAATAGCATCAATTGAATTTTTTTGTTTTCATTAACCTATTGAATTTTAATGTCAATTAACTATGATCTGAGTAAAGCAGTGAAAGAGCATTAAAATGATCAGACATGCACCGAATCAGTTCAGTCATACTCATTCGATGAATTCATAAGATTTTATCATGATTCATAATTGAATATTGACTGAGAAACAAAGATATTCGTATAGCACAAAATAAATATGTTTTACGTTGATAATTGAAAGCAAAAAAGTTGTGGTCACCTTTTTCTTTTTGACGCTCATCAAGCGATTTTAAACATCAACCGTTTACTTTTCCCGTATACGCTTCTTTGATATCAATTTTTAATAGAATACTTTTCGATGTTTCTATTTAAATATACATTCAATTCAGTTGAGTGAATTGATGATCAGATAAATATTATCAACCGTGAACCAGTTGAATTAAATGATTGCTTCTTTTGTTGAATAACTCAATGAAACATTTCACCGTTGGAAAATATCCTGTACAAAGTCACTAGAAACTATGAATCACAGTAGCATGCATTGTCGCTACGATTTCTAAATGAAATAAAATGAATCGGCAAAGCAAATGCAAAATGCCAGTATAGACTTTGGAGAAGGATGAGTATATGAACTGATTCAAATGAAGTCACTGACAAAACTTGTGAGTTAAGTAAAAAAAAAACTCGTGTCAATAATTCGTTGTGCATACATGTCATGACAATTTGTAATATCTTTGTATAATTTTCCGTTGTTATTAGACTTAGAACGGTTCAGCCTTGTTTCACATGCTATGCAAGTCATTGAAAATATCTTTCCATTTTCTCTTAAACATTAGAACTTGAGGAGAGCAATTTTTGAAAAAGAGTTGTGCCATGAAATAAGAAAGACAAAACGGGATCCAATTCAAAATCCTTATTTACACTTTCTAGTGATAGATAGAATGAACTTATTGTGTAAAATAGAAATCGATACCAAAAATATTGATAACAAAAACTAGTGGTAGAAATCGTTCTTGCATATACTAGATTTTGTTCTGATTTTCAATCTTTCGTATGATGTTCGAACATGGTTAGAGGACTTCATTACTTTTAGTATTATCAAAAAGTTAGCAGCGTTCATGATAGAACAAGCAATTTTCTTTTTCTGATGTATTTATATATTGATAGGAAACTGTCAAAAATAGATTCATAAATTTTATTCCTTCATAAAACGTCACGGAACATAGGTAATTTATTACATCAAGATTATGATTTCCCTTATTAATTTCATTTCTATGTCTCTACTTATTCATTATGGAAATTTGTAAACTGATAGTCGTCGTTTGGATAAATCTTCATTCTGTTACTCATTACTAAACCGATCATTTTCTTCTTTTCCGGATTTTTTTAATGTCCTCTAACATATTTCTCCTGGATATTTCAATATTAAAATGCATGACGTTTGTTTATGTAACAATAGTAAATGTACCCAATCATGTAGAAAAAATAGATACACGTCAGAGATACCAGAATCATATTCATGTTGTCCCTCAAGAGATGTTATGCAAGTTCCTATGGCGAATATTGAATTTGAAAAATGAAACTTGAGTGATACTATAGACTCGTGTCATTTTCACGATCGCGAATAGTCTTCTGGATGTTTTGCTAAGCTCTTGTTCAATAGGCACAAGACTATATAGTATCCTACTTCTCTTAGGGTACTCAATCGTTTATACAAACAAGCGGGCAACGAACGTTGACAATATCGTATCAAGGTTTATAATGACAGTAGCGAATCAATGGTAACGTTCTCTCTTTACATTCATCTTCTTTTCATGCTTGAGTGAGTTCAACCATGTGCAAATATGACGTGGATAAAAAACAAAGTTTACCTATCTATATTTTTTACGCGAAAGAAACAACCTTCGAGAAAAATAAATACTAATATTGGTCGAGATACGTTATATTTGTGAATAATCCGTCACTGGTTTCAACATTCTCGTATTCTCTCGACTAATCTCAATTGCCAGCGTCTCATTATTTTTCCGCTGATATTTATCAGGAAATATTTTAATAACATCTGGCGTATTAGAACACTTCTGATACTGTTACAAAATTACTAAAATACACTCACGATCTAGTATCACATTCGAAACACCATTTATCATTGAAAACTATGAGGTACATTGTGAGTAAATTTTACTCATGCACTATTATGGCAATATTTGGAGCCGTCGTTTGGTTTCTAACAGCACGACACTATACTTTAAAAAACCGCTCGCTTCCTCCCTTATCACCAGACATTCTTAGTAAAAGTTTGATTACTCCCGCCGTAATAATTAAATACCGAGACACGATTAATAGCACCCATGTTGCAACGGTCGTCTCTCTATCAATACAGACATCGCATATTGCTGAATTTCATTTATTATATGAATCATGGAGATTTCTTCAGAACTTTCAGCCTCTATCACGACAAGTTATTGTTGATTTAATTGTGTTTTGTGAACAACCGAGTTGTTATCAACTGCCATCATCTTGTCTACCTCTTTCTTCCAAAACCACGGTAACTTCACTAGCTACTTGTTACTACGAAGAGTTAAGTCGAAAATTAGTAGAAGAATGGAAGGATTATTTGTATATGACATCGATTGCGTTCCAGTTAACTCAAGAGTTTCGAAAAGCTACTGTCGATTATCATTGGATCCTGAGAGTCGATCAAGATGCTTTGTTGAGTCCAGGTTTATTGATGGGTTTAATAGGAAAACATGAGAAAAAGCTATATCCAATGCAATTCGGTGGAATCGGCCATGGAATAGATTTTACCAAAGCTCGACTACGAGAAATTGCAAAGAAGCTCGGCTACAATCATTCTGGTATACATGATTTATGTTCCACATGGTTAGTTAATCCGCGAGATGCTGTGAAGCTAGCGAATCTCACAACGATCATTGGAAAGCATTTTTTGAAAAATGAATACTCAAAACCAATAGATGGTATGAAAAGAAGGTTTTATTTTGATTTTCAATCGAAGAGCAGTCGAAAACAAGTAGCTGAAAAAATTGTCTCTAATTAAAGATTTAGAAAGGATTGATTGGAGCCAAAGTAGGGGAAATGAAACATTGTTATCGTTATATCATTTTTAAAATCATGGTTCTGATGTTTTAATTCAATATTTGGAAACCAGAGCAGTAATCAAAAGCACTATGTAAATACTTACGTTGTCCCCAAGAAAAGTTTATGATCTTCCATAGAAGATATCACATAGGAATTGATTCTGCTCGAATATTTCGATATTATTTCTACAATTAAGCTCGTAATGTGAGGTTGAATATATGCTCTATTAGATACTATTGCATCGTGCAAACAAATCGTTTTAGTAAATTAATCATTGTATTCGATTGATAGCATTTATTGAAAAATTGGTAGTTTTTGTCACAAGTATTTAAAGCTAGTGATCTGATTTCTTGAATATTTCTTCATCAAACTTTATACATGTATATATATATATACATTGCTTCTACCTACGATTAGTGTAGATTGCTCTTCGATTAGTTTCGTTTCTAGGTATTTATTCACTTTATATACTCATCAGACTTTTCGTATTGAAGATAATCTTCTCGATTCTTACATAAGTCTCACATTAAAAATCTATCATGAATACTGTAAATGCGGCTTCACAAAAAAAACACTAACTATTGATGAATGTGAAAATTATGCTCATTCATGCTTTTCATAAGTGTTGTATAAAACTATAGTAGTACAAAAGACCTTAATGAAATTTTGTTTTCATTAAGGTGTTTCGAATATGCCTGGTAATGGTGAGTGGCCCAAATGGTGGAAACCGGTTACATCGCTGTACGCTGGTGAAATTGCTATCAATCATATGTATTCATCGACTATCGGCCGTCAACATGAGTCCGATGCTTTGGATCATCCATCGTTTTCGAAAGATTCAATATGGAAAGCTTGGCATATTCATTGTCTGCACAATGCAGATGATTTTGCCAAGTTCAAACATCGAGATGAATTGAGGGCTTTTCGAGATCGCTCACAAAGCGATCGAATCGCGGATATGATCAATTCTAGTTCGAGAGATTCTTTACTGTATGCAGTTATAAAAGAATATAAGACTATAGAAATGAAGAATACAACGCCAACGGGGAAAGTATCAGTTCGTGATTATGTTGGAGCGTTGGCTTGGCGAAAAGCTTATTCAGCCGTTGGTGCAATCAATATGGACTAAACAAATGTATTTTCTATCAAGCCATTATTTATCGATACATATTACTTTATCATGTATCCAAGGACAGATCCGAATCGAGAAACTCAATGTGCTTAAATGTCATAAAGAACTAGTTTTTATTGATTCAAAGATTAAAAAGTCGCTTCTGAAATAAATCAGTAATTTGCAAGTTGAGGATTAGGTGCGTGATACGGCTAATGGCTGCCGGCTATGATAATAATAAACACATCCATCGAATAATTCTTTCGTAGACGTAATCTACTGGAAAAAGTTGCTTGAGATGGGAAATCGAAACATCGAAAAATAATCTCGAACATTTTCGATATGATATGAAAGTTCAGAAATTTTCAATGCAGCATTTTCTACAATGTGGAAGAATCAGAATTCGGTACTACGCAGCACATCTTGGGTACTTCTGACGTAGAAAAATCTGCTTTTTCCTTGTTTGATTTTCTATTTATTCGTTTACTCTGTTAAATGGGAAAAAGTATAGCTATTATTTTTCTTCTTCGGTACAAGAACAAAAGAGACATATGAAAGGTTTATTTTAACTTCCAAATAAAATGAAATGGCAAAATTATGAAGTAGATCTGCACAAATGAATTTATTATTATTTTTTTGTCAACTTTCATGACCAAGGACAGAATCCTTGCAAATATTTTTGAGTATCAATTTCTGCATTAATGAATCAAGTTCGAAATGTTCTAATTCTTGTCTGCTCTAGGCATATTATAAAGTGTGATCGTGGATGCCGTTGAACTATGAGTGTCTGTGTGTATGACTTTGAAAAGAAGGTCACAACTAATGGTTGCATACGAATTCTAGCGAGAACGAATAAATTATATGATCAAGTCATCTATTTTGCTTTAGTACTGATTAAAGATTTTTAGGAATGTTTTACTTTCAAGATTTTTCCTCTTTGAGACTTTGACTGTCTATGTTTTGCCATCTAACCCATCTACTACATAATTTGTATATTCGACTAATGTTACTTTAAGATATCTTTTTATATTCTTCATAAAACGAATTCACTTTTCTTCAAAAGAAAATAAACTTGCATAATTTCATTCTGTTGAGTAAAATTCAAAGAACTAAAAAATTTCGTAACAAACAGGTATTAGTAAAATAAAATATTCCATAGAATTTGACTTCATTGAAATATTGCTAATATTGTTGTTCGGCTTAACTTTGTAACATAAGATGAAATTCTTTGTCGCACTTCATCGTTAATGATTGATGGCTGACGTAATGTTCAGCAATGAGCCAAGAAGTGTGAATTTGAGTTTGAATAAAATAGAAAGAGGTTTGTGTTTCAACTCATCGTGTTCTGTTGGTCAGATCAATTACAGATGATGGAAGTATTGATAATCGTACTATTGAAAAATTTGATAAATGTACTGACAAGATAAAATTCTAAATTCAATAAAGCAAGAGATTATCCATCACATTCTCTTGTTACGGTGATGCCTCTGGTCCACAATATATATATACATATCAGAAAACCTTGTGTGAATCAAGTAACTTTCCGAATTTCTGCTGATTTTATTTATTTTTATCATGTAGTACATGGTAATTAGATGACGAAAATATAGAAACATTCTAATCAAATCATAATCCTTCTTCAAGATCAAGAAACGCCAATAACACGAATCTTACTAGTATGTCTATCTAAATAGTAGCTCTTAAAAATGGAAAATAGATCCTTGAACAAAATGTCAATCAGATGGATACCGTTGCTTGTTAGCAAATAGTGCCACATTTCGAAAATTGTGAGTTTCTTTTCAATGTCTTATATTCTTTCATAAGATTCTAAACACCTCAAACTAGAAGCATTATGTTGCTGGAAGTTCTCAAGTTGCAATCGAATTTCAATCTCACACTAGACAAATCTTAATCGATTTTCTCACAAAACGATGTTTTACCTAAATAATAGGATAATAACAAGTCTTTTATGAAAATGAAATAAAAAGTCGAACATTATTTCAATTTGAAGTTCAAATCAAAATTTCATTCGATCAACAATTCGATACAACAGAAGAGGTTGATCAATGAAATTCGACTGTTTCTTAGTAAGTTGAGAAGCACTGAAAAATCAATACTCAATCAACTAATTACAGAAGGTAGAAGAATTTTTTTTGTTTGCAAACTTCTGTTGTATCTTGTTTTGTGAGATAATAAATGTTTGGGTATCATGTGATCATTATGCAGTGAAACAAAATCAGATTGTGTCTCATTATGACAGATTTTAATCATATTTTGTTGCACAAAGATCCGATTAGTATCTGATTTAATGAGATATAATCAGACTTTTTCATTGGGTAAATAAATTTCCAGTCATAAGAAAATTATCAACACACATAACAAGTCAACTAGATATTTGATTGATCGAATACTATCTGAAAAGTTATTCAACGAATAGTCTTCTTCTTGTCCCATATTGCATCACTTGGATAGGTGTATTTTAAGCATTAAAAATTACAGTCAAAATATGTAAATGAACCAAAGAGCACCAATATACAACATAAAGCTTATGAGTGATTTTTGAAGATGTAAAAATCTTTATTTAAATAGCAGCGGAGAAAAAAACGTTTTACATGAGTATACTAGTTGAAATCGATAGAAAATATACTTTTTTCAATAATCTTGTAATTCCTTCATCGGAAACTCAATATTGAACGCCATAAATCAAAATTATTCACCAATGAAATCAAACTTTGTCGATTTAAAATTACATGCCCAAGTGTACCATACACACATGTCATGATGAATGGTGTCGAAATCATCTCTCTTCATTTCGAAAGATAGTCATTCAATGTTGTATACGCTAAAATACCAGACAAGGATACTAGTGAGAGATGAAAAGTTCGTATCAAAGGATAGAGTTGAACGTCGTTTTGAAATATAATACAAAGCTCAAAAATCCAATATCTATGTNGGGAAAGTGAATGAATTGGTAAGTCGAATGATAATGTTGTGTATCCAATACTATGTAATGTTGATGAAAAGTCAACAAAAATACAGAAGATTGTAACAAGACAAGGTACCGGAAACAAGAAAAAAAAATAGCGATGCAATGTCTAATGAAACAATCCGTCATGAGGACAATTCCTCTAGAAAAAACAATTAAGTAGAAAACGGACCTATACAAAAACAATGGTCTATTGCGTGACTACATGACTCAGAGTCAATCTAAAGATTTTTGGCAACAAAATATGTATTCAGCATTATAAATGAAATTATCAGTAAAATAGATGAAACGAACAGTAACATACATGATCAGTAATGAAATTTTCAGTCTGTTCCTTACTGAATAGAAGTCCACCATCGAAGTGATTAGTAACTGATTTTCATGGATTCGGAATTCATGAGAAATTCATAAAAAATGTATGGGAAATCTGTGAAGAATCCAATTAGATAGCGAGAAACTGTGAGTGGACCGGTTATCAGTCGGATCCGATATGGTTTTATTGATGCAGCTACAAAGTGTTTTACGTGGGACACGTTGCTGCATGCAGGTAATTCAGAATAGCTTATCGTTTAAGATCATGTGGATTCCCCATGAATTTCGAATCCATGTAAATCAGCCAGTAATGACTTCGATGGTGGACTTCTATTAAGTGAGGAGGGGTTAGTCCTAATTCGTCCCCTTTTTAATTGCTCTAAATTAGGACCCAAAAAAACGAGTCCTAATTCGTCCCCAGCAAAAATCTCTTTTTTTGTTTAATGGACTCCGGATTCGTTCCTACTCTATTTAACATTAGAACGTTCATTCTTTACACTATCTATATGCATTGTAACCCCCACAGTCACAAAAACGCCAAAACGGTATTTTAATGCGTTGAAGGGAAAAAAGGCAGAGAAAGAACGCGTAAGTCGTTCAGATCACAGGAAAAAGAAGATAACGCGTATAAACGAGTTGATCTGGCCATAACGTATTTTCACGCATCTAATAGATGAATTTTCAGCAATCAATTCATTTTAACAGTAGAGTTAACTTATGGTATAGATGCAGATGAACTGTAACTCAGCTCGTCCAGTATTACGGTCCTATTTCTTTGTTTGTCACTCCACTTCACGAAAATCACGAACGAGTAAGAGCAACGATGTGTCGACACTTGTGAAGTTGCCATTTTGTTGCGTTATATTTCATTTTAATTAAAAATTCTGAAAGGCGGAAGCTGATGCTTCTAAAATCCCTAAACTAAATATTTATCAATATATTTATATAAATTTTAAAAATTATTGAAAGATATTAACTGAAACTGAACGAAAAACACTGATTATTCAATGAAACAATAAAATATCGACTAAATATTCGTTAAGAGTTGTACTTATAGAAATTGTTTTCCCAGAATGTTTATTTAATATCAGTAGTAAATTTTAAGACATCTAGAAACGCGTAAGTCTAATCTAATCGTAAGGTGACTGTTTTCTAATTATAAGATGCTTTGGTCGAATCTTTAGTATCACACAGACCAACTCGTTAAAATGCATTTTCATTAACGAAGAAAATACAAACTTAAAACGTCTCGACGAATTTTTTTTCGTTCGCTAAACGCGTTTCAACGCTCAGAAATCAGAAACGCATTTAAATGGTTTAATTTCACATTTCTGAATGCTAGAGGATGCGTCAATTTATAACGTGTTAAAACGCAAAAAATCGGACACTTGTGACTGTGTGGAACGAGTTGAACGAGAAAAATAAAAGGCATTTTTGTGTACTCAAAAAGTGAGTAC
>OENT01001258.1:0-50672 GCA_900239685.1 Rotaria macrura | reverse complement strand
TGTAGCCGCGTCTAAACGCGGTTAAAGCGCGTTTAAACGCGTCCGGTGTGCGTTTGGTTTTTACATGGGTATTCAGAAGAAAAGCGAATTACTCATGTAAACATTGTTTGAATGAAAATGCGTCTGAGTCGCGTTTCGTTGGTGTCGAAATCGCAGCAATCCAACCCGTAGAGACGCAGGTTATATGAAACATTGTTTATGGCTATACATTAACTGTCATTTAGACGCGGTTCAGACTGCAGTCGCATCTGGACGCGATCAACTAGATATTTTAAATTTCAAAAATCTATTCCAATCCGTCTCAGATTTGATCTGAGTCGCCATCGGTATTGCGTAGTG
Source organism: Rotaria macrura (assembly GCA_900239685.1). NCBI lineage: Eukaryota > Metazoa > Rotifera > Eurotatoria > Philodinida > Philodinidae > Rotaria > Rotaria macrura. The sequence goes on along the minus strand of OENT01001258.1, from coordinate 50,333 downwards.
ATGGTCTTTATCTAGCTAGAGGTTAACAAGCAGTTTAAATTGTAATGTTTCTAACATGAGAGACTGAGATTAGAAAAAATGAGCTAGCGATTAGAAAGCATTGTGTACATACCATTGAGTCACATTTATAGTTATATAGAACGAAACATAATCTATACGTCGATCGTCTATTAGTGACCTATTACAGATGAATGTGTCAGTGAAATGCTCGGCATATATCCCATTTTAATTACTAATTTAAATATAAAGGCATTTACTTATCCGAAATAGATTCGATTCGATAAAATGAATTACACAATTTTAAAAAATGTTTAATTACGCCAAATAATGCTTTGGAAAAATATTCTTAAACTGTTTTAGAAATTCTATCATCTTTCAATTGTAGGCTGTTGATGTTTTAGAATTGATGTACCTGCTCTATTCTATTTTAAATTGCATTTATTGTCTTTAATGGGAATAAAAGTTTCAAAACTGTTGCGAATACCAAGTTGTTCAGACTAAATTAATTATCTAGAAAATATTGATATACGTTTTCTGGTGAATGAAAAATACGTGGAAATATTTTTTGTATGAAGAAGGTTCAGAATTGAGTCTGGTTGATATCTTAATCGGAGGCATATCGAATTCGTCTAGGCATATTGATGTTTGAAATCACTTTGTGCGTTCAAACGCGCTTGCAAATAAAACTGCATCTAGAAGCAAGAAATATTTCGCTGGACACGCATTTTTTTTGGTTTTTCATTGCATCTAGACACTTTTTACATGAAAAACGCATTTACACTCACAATGTTTGAGTTTTGTGCTTACATGGGTACGATTTCAAATTGTTTTGTTCTTGACGAACAACACCTGTAGAAAATAAAAGTATCGTGTGATGAGATATTATTAACCGGTCCATTGTTTTTCTTTCCGAAGATCGCATTTCGACTATACATAGTTTACTTTAGCAAGAAGTTATCTTTTTTTCCTTAAGGTTTTTTGAGGTTTCCATATCTGAGCAAGTCTTTATCGACAACTTGTATGAAATGAAACTGTTTGTTTTCTTTAAGACATAATGAAGATACATCTTGTTCAGATTACTCGAGTTTTCTCGTATTTGTAAAAACCGACCCNCCCCCCCCCCCCCCCCCCCCCCCAGTTATAATACTATAGGGTTTTGAAAGATGTCTTATATGGTCATATTCAAAATGATTATAATCGAAGAACAAAATATGATAAGAGAGAGAGAGCGATTGAGTAACACAAAATTATTTCTACCTTTGTTAACTATGACTCTAATAAGAGTATAATCAGCTACTTTCACACGCTTAATTTATCAGAAGAGATTGAAATTAAAAAACAATCTTCACAAGTAAAAGAAGCATTTTTATAGGACAAAAACTCTTCAATGATATGTTCTTTAGCATATGATCAAACCAAATTAGCGAAAAATAATTTCAGTTGTTCCTCGATACCACATTTAATAGACCTATGAAATTTGGTTCGCATACAAGATACTTTTTGTAATTTTTATTTGTTTGCTGTAATTTTTCGAATAAAATATTGAAGACTACCATAAAAACGAAACTTTTTAAAAGCTAAGAATCATGAGAGAGGCCATCAGAGAAAACAACTAAGAATTGAAATAGTCACTAGTCAATGTCGCAAAAGGTTTCAACTCAAATCCACATTTCACATCGGAAACGAGTGACTTTAAACGATCCTCAAATGCCTCACAAAGCTTTCGAAAATTCCCCAGGCCAATTTCTCCTGATGAATAAATCTCAATTGCATATGATGCTGGTTCTCAGCCTCGATAACTTCTAATTTCCTTAGTTCCTCCAGAAGAAATAGATCACTGACAATCCTTCAGACAAGGAACTGATGGCATAACTAGTGCTGGCCGTCAATATCCATCAGGAGAACTGAGAAGTAATTGAGACTGGGAACCAGCATCATATTCAATTGAGATTCATGCATCAGGAGAAATCAACGAAGAAACTGGCAATGCTTTGTGGGGCGTTTGAGGGTCGGTTTTTAATTCCTCAGGAATTGATCACTTTTAGTTGGTAGTTTTAGAAATTGGACGAATTCCCAAACTTCAGTTTTTGGACCGTATACGAAATCCTTAGTAGCCAAGATCGAGATTAGTAAATGAGACTAAAACTGTGGATTTCCCCACAAAATTCAATCGATAACTTTTGCGTAAAACATGCAAAGTGTTAAAAGTCCCCATGTCACTCGAACCGATCGAAAACGGTCGGTTAATTTCGGTTATTTCTGTAACCGATGATTAGCCGCGGTTATTTCCTTTGTTCTCAAGGTTTTACAGAGTAAAAACCGATGGTTTACGGCGGTAACCTCCCGGTTGACCAGAGATGTTAGCAGTTCGGAACGATATTTATTCGGTCAACCGGGAGGTTAACCGCGGTTAACCATCGGTTTTTACTCTGTAAAACCTTGAGAACAAAGGAAATAACCGCGGCTAATCATCGGTTACAGAAATAACCGAAATTAACCGACCGTTTTCGATCGGTTCGAGTTACATGGGTCTGATACCATCGATTTTATCTAACTGATTTCTATTTAAATAGACTGAACGATTGCTCTCTAACTGAAGTCAAAAGATATTTTCTGTATCCTGACATACATGCCTACATGATCATCCTAAAATTATCCATGCTATAATTGTAATTAGACAAAACATAATGATCAAATATCATAAGTAGAAATAGAATTTATAGAGAAGGACGAGCTTGATCATGAAAATGATTCTCTTTTACTATGAAATGACTAACATTTTCACATCAGTGAATTAATACAAAATCAATGTTCGACATACATACGGAGATAAATCCTTGAACATAGATGTTTAGGCATAGTGGCAGATATCAATTCATAGCAAGATCATGCATCATTCCAATTGTAACGATACTAAATAATGAGATGCATTGTATGGATAAAATAAAGGGTAATATAATCAGCACTGGTTACTCTTCTATGAGAAATTGTCACAGCAATGTTCTATTCTTCACAATGACAGATCATTGAATGTGGAATCATGAATTTTACTTAACACTATCTCGTCAATTAATATAAAGGCGATATAGATGCTTATTTCTATGATATAGACATTACTCGATATTGTCATATGATTAAAGTCTACTTTCAACATGACTTGATATTGATTATGAAAACTATACCGTTCACATCTAAATATACATATATATATATATATCAACAGCTACATTTTGTCATTAGGTTAATTTCATCAGTAAATTATTTTCATTTTATACGCATCGACACAGAACGATAATGAGTACTTCAGAAAGTAAAATTCTTACAGATGTTCAAAAAGAATTAATGATGATTTCAATATAACACGACTAATAATATCCATGTGTAGCGAACTTAACGAATTATGCAGTTACATATTTCGAAGATGACCAAAATAAATCATTGATGAACTACAGAGGCACTGACTGAACTCATCAATAATTTATCTAGTATCCTAGTAGAAATGTTTTTAAAATAGTTTCTTGCAGAAAAGCTTAACATTTTAACTAATTAGATAGTTTCAATTTAAAATCAGTGAGTGGTTTTTTCCATAAGAAATTATTTCTATTTGATCGAGAATTCACACAATCATGAATAGATGTCTAAACTATATTGAAAATTATTAATCGAACAACATTTTTAGGCTCCCGTGACTGTTCTCATGAATATTTCCCAGAATATATTACAATGAACAATCGATGCTGATTCCAAGGCCATGCAATCATTTTTCTTGAGACCATCATATCAAACAATGATGAGATTATTTCATGATAACAGCTTTCCAGGGTTTGTTTTTCATTTATTACTTATTTTTGGCTACATGAAAGAGTGTTGAGTTAATCTTTCCTGAATAAAAGCTAAAAGTAACTCATAATTTTGGGTCAGAATATTTCTTCGATATAATCTCTTTGACATACGATTAGGAAATGACACGTCGCGTACACTGCTTAAAGTCATTCGTAGAATTCTTCCATAGTTTCATGTTTAAGAAATATAAAAATTTTCTTTTGTCTGATAAGGCTGTATGCACTTATATCAATAACATCTCCGATACGACAATAGAAATTTACTACCTTCAATCTTCGACTTCCGTACTTTAAGCAAACACAAGTGGAATGTTTTCGTGTTACTACGTTTCAATAATTGACTCTTATCAAATATGATGGTGATATCCAGCAAATAAGAATAGAAGTCAGTTCTCATCATAAGATACTTGACAGCAAAAACAAATTGAGAAAGAAAACGATGATGGAATTTCAAGAAAAAAGAAACAATTCAAAATAATTAGTCAGGCAAATTTTATAATTATGACGAAGAATACTATCGGAACAAACTATATAGCATAATTGAAAATTTTCATAGATTATTCATTCTACCATATAGAAAGAAATCGATGAAGCAAAACAACTAATTCGAAAATACCAATCTATCATCAATAAACTAGAATCATTGATATTCACGATCACGTGTCTATCACCTATTAAAGTTTTATAGACATATACTGATTGATCTTCGTTCATATTTTCAAATATATTTCTTCGACGGGAACAATCACGGATACTGTAATGTAAATCAGTCAATATTTTGTCTACCATGCGACACTTTTTTTATCTTGATTCTAAATTTTGGCGTAAATGCAAATCAATTAAGAATTTAATTTTCTACGGAGCTGGTCACTTATCACTGGTCGAATTTCGAATATCACATCAACATTACACATGTGTTTTTGTTTTGTCTAATCATGGTATGATTGTCGAGGTGTTTGAAAAACTCTTTGAAAGCACAAATATTGATTTCAGATGAATCTGAGTGATTATATTTTCGACCGATGCAATTAGATGATAGGATAATCAACAATTTCTAGGACGACCATGTTTCCTGATAAACTGTTTTTTCTTAATAATCAGCTGAAAATTGCTGTCAAGTGTTAGCTCATAATGATATTTCTTGTGTAGTGAAGAAAGTTCAACGCCTTGTTCATGTAGAATCTATATTATTTCGTTTATAACTAATCGATTTCAGTTTCATCATTGACAAGCATGTGTTCATATAAAGGTTTTGCTTATTTATATAATAAATAAATGTGAAAACTTCGGACTTATGTCCGAGAGTTATGTGTACTTCAAAAAGTGAATGAGACAAATCAGTCATTCTAGAATGTGTGCACGGATGAAGTATCTTGGTAAACCTTTTTGGGAAACTCCAAAACTACTGATCATCTCAGATATATCTAGGTAATTTTGTTTCGGGATGCAGTTTTTGTTTATTTCGAGACCTTTTTTTGGCGATGTTCTTTTAGAAAGCTCGATTTGGTTCAAAACTAATATCAGATTCGGAATCAGCGTTAAAAACTGAGTCACTTTACATAAGTTGTGGATAATTCTGAGAAAAAAGGTTTTTTTGAAAAAATCCCTGTACCCCACCTCAGGGATTGCTTGGTGAAAAATGACAATTTTTTCGATAACTCAGCCATTTCTTGCCGGATCCTTCTCATCTTCAAACTCGACCGAGATATTCATCAGACAATTCTGTGCACAAAATTTCAACTCAATCGAATGTAATTGTGAAGAGTTATCGAATAAACGGCCGGCTGGACGGACACTGACCGATTTTAGCAGTGTACTCACTTTTTGAGTACACAAAAATAAAATATTCGAATACTCAACTTCGTCGAATTCAGTTATATCGTACAGAATTCATTTTTCTTTTAAGACAATCATTTTTGAGTGTGCCATTACACATGTATACTTGATCTAAAATCATGTTTATAGATCTATTATTCAAGGTTTGTATTCGAAATAAATTGATTGAACTTGAGTTCTTCATCTTCTATTGGATTATTATTAAAAGAAATAAACAATATTCATTCTATTGTCTCATAATAATCGTTTCGAAAGTATTCAAGTGGATAATAAGAGATTATTTAAAACAGAATGGCATGGTTCAATCCTCAATAGGACTGTTTAATTTGTCTATTTCCGATACATGACAAACAGGATATTGAACAGAATTTATCACTAAGCAAAGTCGAATTGTTCAGATCGATTTTAGTTATATTTCATATCAAACAGGTCAAATCTATGAAGGTTTTCATATGTGATGTATTAGAAAGTTTTCAATAAACGCTCATAACTTAACTAACCTATGATGAGGAATATCCAATACAACGTTTTAGAATTTTCAAGATTCTTATTACATATGCGTGTGTTTTTCATTGTAGAGAACAGACTGGTATGTAAATAATTGAAGGAACTAATGAGATTCTGTCCTTTGTCATCTTTTTCTAAGAATTCATCAATATTTTACGAGATAAAAGCGATAATATGTTTAAAGAATACACTATAATTCTGACTCGTAGTAATTCTTCATGTAAATATTATTCAAAATCGCTGATTTTAAGATTAGTTGGATCACTAGAAATGGATGGAATGAGAGACTTAGTCATAATAATAATACCTGCAAAAGATTTGAGAATTCTTGTATCACAGTACTTTAAAGATCTCAAGTATCATTTTAATTCTTATTGAGCAGAACATATTTAATTTCACGGTTATCTGTGGAAAAATTACTGATAAACATAGGAAGTCTTTGTTGAAATTTTGGATGTTAAATCTTCAAAGGATTGTTTGAGATAATAAATTTTTATCTGTTGTTTTTGAAAATATCTGAATAGAATGTAGAAAACTTGGGTAGTATGACGAAGATCGATATGACTAAATCTCTCGTGAATGCATAGAAAAATTGATTATATTCTTTATCGAAATCCCGTTGGGGAAAATATTGAAAGCGTCTATTCTGTTCCGAATTACTTCATTGTATGGACAATGCCCCCGAAAATATTTCTTGTATCAAATAGATTAATTGTTGTTTCAAATGAGAAGAAGTAAACATTTTGTCTACACTAGTTTTCTTCTATTTTCAATGATTCTTGATATAAATTCTCTATAATCATTATCAAAAATATTCGTGCTATTATGTTTCATTGAAACAGGAAACACTCAAATTTATGTGCAAACATGTCATATTCATAATTGTAAATTTTGTTCTCTCAGTGTCAAATGAGAAAGTCTTTTCGTTATAGTTTTCAAAAACTAATTTGAAAATAAATTACTATTTTTATTGTTTGATAAAGTAATTAATCGTTGAAATAGATAATTTTATCTTTCTATTTCACACTTCCCATATTCTATTTCCGTACAAGCAAAAGCAGCACGACGGCAAAAGAGAAGCAGCACTTCATCAAAGTAGTAAATCATTATTAAAAATAAGAACTACTAAATTTCATGTATATGTAAAGACTGACGTATGCAAATATAAGAAGTTTGAACATAATCATTCTTCAATAATAACGTGCAAATATCCATGTTTATGTGTTTAAAAGTTAGGATTGTTTATAAAGAATTTCTTTTTATGTCAAGAAATGTTGTTTTTATTTGCTTATTGTCTTAATAGAAGTAATGTGATGATAGAAAACATTAGAAGTCTCGGTTAGAATTCAATAGTTATTTCTCAGTCATATCGCTCATGAGTAAGTGTTAGAAAATGTTATTGAATGAGAAAAAAGATTATATCTACTGTTCATTACATTATATTTTGTAATTATATTACACTCCATGGAAGAACTTCTGCCTCTCTTCTCATATATATATATATATATATTTAGTTTAAGACAAAAGCGCTAAGAAAGCGACAGATTTTCACTTCATTATTGTATGACGGAATTAATCAAATAATGAGCATAAAATGAGAAATGTTAATTTCTTTTATTGTTTTGTTCGAGGGACATGAAGGGAACTGGTAGTAAATAATATATGTATATGTATATTGTAACTGTAGAAAGACAGTTTTAAAATAAACATTGATATTAATTCAAAAACCAACAACATTTTGGTTTGATCTTCGTTGAATCAACTGAATATGAATTGTCTACGTTCGACATTCTATAATGCATTGTAAAGAAGTCATTCTGAATCCAAAATAATTTGTTTACTGCCAAGATCGCATTATGTTTAGTTTTATCATCAATATTCTCTGTACTCCATAATGTATCTACTAATAGATGTTCTATAAAGCCAAACAAAACATTAATATGTATGTAATCGACACTTATTGATGCTGCACTATTCTTCGTTGCATGTAATTGACCAATTTGCGATAAATATTGAAGAAATGCATCGTTCCATTCAGTTTGAGTTAATATGCGTTTTAAATACATACTTAGCATATCTTTTCTAAATGTCATCTGTGCTGATTCCAACGTTAAATTGTTATCTTTAGTTGCAGCAAAATTTTCAAATCCTTGATTACGTAAAAGAAAATAATCTTTTGTTACATCGTATGAAAATAATTTCCGATAAACAGTGTCAACAAGAACCGGAATACGTGGAGATAAAATCGGTGCTAAGTTATTAAGTATTGCTATATCGTTTTGAGTAAAATTAAGAAATTTTGATATATAATCGAAACGATAACGTGTATCATTATGAATTCGATTACTATCGACGTGTTCAGTCATGACGATGTGATGTATGAGAACATTGTTAGATTTACTTTCCTTTTGTTTCTCTTATATTTTTTCTTCTTGCTTTTCTTTTCTTTTTCTCAGACAAGCAGAAAATTCTCTTGTAGCCTATGATGATGTTATTCGTCGTTTGAATACTCTTCATTCTCTTTTTCTCATAGCATGTACTGCTTATAAAGTGTTGAGTCTAATATTTATCTATTTTAATTATGGTCAAAGTGAAAAATTATAGATTAAGCCCTTTTTATAAAACAAATGAGTTGACAGTGATTATTTATCGTAATAATTTGACGAATTCATGATGTAATCTATAGAGATAACAAACTTTATTTTAAAAGAAAGAATTTTCTATTTTTTTCATGTAAACAAGCTGGGTAGATCATCTTCTACGTGTATGTTAAGGTCTCATTCTTCTTTTTATAGCATAATACAAACATATCTAATTTAGTCTATTCGTATTGTAAAAATAACAAAAAAAAGTTCCGATTAATGTATGAAATATTCATCGATTATAAACGCACGGAATCTTTGATTAATATAAATATATTAGCTTTATTTTATTTTAATCGAAACAATTCTTTAATATTTGATTGTGATCGACGTAAAAGAAGAAATATTATTCCAATCGAATTTAACATAGAAATCATTCTAAAATATTTACATTACAACATAAGCAAGGAACAAAAAATATACTTTTATACTACAGACTACTTAGATAGAAAACGAATTTGAACATCATTATCATGGCTCATGTCAATAAATAGAGAAAGAAAAAACAAATTGGAAATCTCGTTTTAAGTGCAGAGAAATAATCAATATTTTACATATATTACTATAATAAATATATGAAAAAGAGATAAGATCAAGCGTTGAATAGAACTGAATTATCAATGCATATTAAGATAATGTTTTTATTAGCACAACAACAATAGTCTCTGCCTTGAATATCTATTATAGAAAAATTTAATTATTTCTTTCAAAACGGGTATATAATACTATAAGATTGTAATTTTTTCCTATAAGAAAATGAACGAAATGCAAAGAAAATTTTATAGTTGTATTTTTCTTTTCACAATACAAAAGTACGTCATTGTAATGTTTGAACTTTAGAATCATTTTTGTAACATATTGACAAATAATAAAAGTAATTTTTTCTAATCATTTTATAGAAATGAAACCACGTTTATATTTATCGAATAAATAATTAATTTCAAATATAAAAAGTAAATTTCTGTTTGTTACATGAAGCATAATGAAAACAGTATTTATAGACTGGCGAATCTTACATGAAATCGTGTCGCATCTATTTTAGCACATTTCAATGATCAACTTCTTTCGCTGTGAAGCATCAAAAAATAGATTGAAGACTTTCATTTAATGATGCTACATTTACTCTCAGAGAATTTATCTGAAAATTCAACGTGTCATGTGGATTCATGTAAGAAGAAAATTCTATAAAAATCTATCTTGTGTGTAAACAAACGATGCATCACATTGTAACTATTATATGTAAATTCAAGGCATCAGTAATCCTGGTCTCGTTAATTTCGCACAAGTACATGCGTTAGATAAGAATTTAAAGTATATTAGTGCTGATGATTTTCATTCGTTACATCATTTTCTCAATTATACTCATAAACTATATTTCAGAGTTATACTAATCGAATGACATTATTCATCCGACATGAGACTTAGATGCTAACCCACTCATCATCCGTTCGTGTCATATGTTTACTAAGTTTAAGTAATACAATATCCTGCATAGGTCGATTCAATCAAAACTATGTTGAAAATGTATCAAAATCCTACGTGCACTTTAGAATTTAACATAATGTCAGTGATTATAATTAACATAAGCCAAAATCTTAAGGACAAGAAACACTTCCATATCATGTAATTCTGAATTTCATAATAAACATTCCATAGGCTTTCTTCAAACATGAAAAGTAATCGATGCTTCAAGGACAATGGATCTCTTAGTGTTTTGATGATATCTCAGACAATTTTCATTTGTTTTAACTGAACTTTTTACGTAACAATTGATTCTCTATCAAAATAGTCATTAAGAATTCTTGATCATAAAATGACTAATTTTCTAAGATTGTTATCATCTGATTTGTGTAATATGCGAGATACTAAGAAATATAATAGGTCATTTTGAAAAACTCTTTCTAGATGATTGCTCATAATTCTATTCCATACGTTGACTTTCGTTTTGTATACATTTCAAGTTTTTGTTAGAACTTTAATTGAATTTTGCCAAACACCTACGTACAAATGCTAAATTAACTTTTATCCATGATTACGTAGTTTTTCTATTTTCGAAGTAAATAATTTACTTATTCAATCGAAGCAACGTTCCAACATAAACTTTTATGATTTCATGTCGTTCTGTAAGATATTTAATTACTTGAGCATTACAAAGGTCTTGAAAAGATTTTAACAAAAGACGATTAGAACAAACGAACTTGAGGACAACTAGAGAACTGTTCTGTCGGTTGGAAAAGTTAATGGGTCATTGGAAAAACTGTAATTAGAAAATAAGTCATTTGGCAATGCAAAATTCCTATTGGTTATTTTATATTCTATCAAAATAACTATACGAAGTTGTTGGAACAACATTAAACAAATCATTGACATAATATTCGATGGTTCAGTTTTTCATTATCACGATTTCGTAGCATATTATAATAGGTGTGCTTCTTTCTAATGACTGATCGAATAGATAAGAAATTGTCGAAAATTTAAAGATATTGTTATAATAAACAATATTGGATGTGAATCTTCTGCAGTAGCATCCATTTCAATCCGCATCTTGTGCATACTTAGGATTTCATATTAAATTAAACTGGTGTATGCAACGAAATATCTGGTCATGTATTAAATGTATCATAAGTAAAAAATGTCGATTTCAACATTCATTCACCTAAATACATCTGTTTATCTTTGTTGAGTAAAAGAAAAATTTATCTTTCGGATCAAATTTCATCATGATCGATTCCTCCGACATTTTTTCAATGCATACCAACTACAGATGTGCGAAACCGGTACTAAAACAAAAACTTGGCACAGAAACTGTATACTGCCATCCGATCTTCGACAAAATACTCGACCTCTTGGCTCATTATCCAATGCTCGATAGTAAAGCGCCATCTACGCTAATAAAATTTTATTTTTCCACCAAAGTTGAGAGAGTTCAACTGAAAGACATGTTGAAAACCTGTGTAGAAATGGTTTTCTACACTTTAATTTTGGTGTCGTTAAGTTGTCGATATTTTGAAATTTCTAGTAGAATTTTGTTATTACTTTGTTAACTTGACGTATTGATAATTTTTTTGTTGATTTAGAGAAGCACACGATTTTGTTCTATGAAATTTCCGGTGAGAAGAAAAGCTTTTACTCTTTTAAGTCAATGAACAACGCTCACTGAAATTGGTTTGAAGAGTAAATATAGTTTAGAATATTGAAAAAAAAACCTGAGAAAAATCCAGACATTTGTATAATAGATGTTGTGAACAATTGTCGTTGTTGTATTCCTTATTCTCGGATCTTTCAAGTATGATGCTTAGAATTTCTGATGGGTAAATTAATTTTTAAAGCTCTTTAACATAGTTCTTTAGAACATTACATGAGAAATTACCATCACAATAATGTAGCTTGAAGTATCAGCATAAATATCATGAAAGTATTAAAAGTCTCATACATTTTGCGACATCGCACAATATCGAATCATAATTATTTTAGACAAGCGCATTTAAATAAAAAGAATTTTATATAAATGTCTCTTCTAATGAGTTCTTTTGACCGTCAACAATAATATTATCTATAATCTATTCTTAATATCAGTCAGTTTCGTTATTAAAGAAAAGGTTTTCTGTGTTTCCTAGGATAGTTTTATAGAATGATAGTTCTTACTACGAAACAAATTAGAAAATCCAAGATGTTCTTATTCATTCATAATTGTATTTTTCTTGTATAATATTTGAACTTTTCACAAGAACTTTTTCTCCTGACATATTTCTACAATGTATTGCTTTCTAGAATCAGGTCTTTCTCATTTTATATGAATAAGTCATGATTTAGTTACTAAGTATTTGCAAAATCAGACAACACTAATACGACATCTTAATCCAAAGATAAAGCGAGTAAAAAACACAGGTTTTTAAAATATTAAATAAACATACTATTCCGATATGAATGCTATCGTAACATACATCTGGTGTGAAATTAAACTAATGCAGCATGAATTCCATCAGGAATCAATATAAAATATTATCATAGGAAAGCGATGCGGGACTAGTATTCGTGATCGGTCTTTCTCTTACGACAGCAGTTCATATCTTTCGTAGATTCCGTATAAACATTAGAAAAACATTTGTCAATCAAGATCTTTCATAAGCACAGATTCACAATATCAGGATAGTTTTCCATAGATGTCACAATAGAAAATATGTTTGCTATCGAAAGAAGAGAATTTTAGTCTATTTTCTTAATGAATAATACATTTCAATGTTCAACAAGTATTCATCGTTTCTTTTAGTAACATACAGTTGAGTCATGTACTACTGCAAAACGTAGTCACATTGATCCATATGAACATCAGACACGAACTAAAGTTGTAACGATATTTTGCGTTTATTCGATACAAAGTGTTTAATGAAAACATTTTTTAAAACGATAGTTGACACTTTCATAAAATAACAAATATTCTAGTACTATGTGAGTCATCGTGATAAGTCAGATTGTTCTTTTTTTTTTATTCTTATTCATGAACCAATTGTACATTGATTGATAATCAATCAAATCTACTGGAATAAATCATTATTTGCTTCATGCATTGTGGAATGAAAACTTACAAAATCATCGTAAGCTTGAAGTGAAAATACGTGTGATCATCAAACTTTACCTCTATGTATATTTTACTTTAATTGCTTTAAAAGACGAAATATTTCATGTATAGCATATTTCCCGTAGTCATTGACACATCTACACGTGCATACAAATACTTGTGCCTCCATGTTCAGTACACATCTATCAGATAGTCAAATGAGTCAGGTACATGTAAAATGAATTCAAATCAGCCGAGCTTGAAAATAAAAATATTCATGAATACTAATCGATTGATATTTTTATGAAAGGTACAATTAATCTAATAAATCGTATATGTGAATTATCTTTTTCAGACGTTAATTGGTTTTTTATTATTCATAAATTGACTTGATCACTGGATATAATAATGAAAATCAACGAGTTATTATATTTCCTATACAGACATATTCGATAGGGTAAAAAGAAAATATAAATAAAAACCAATAGTAGAATTCTCGCCATTACAATGTTGAGTTTTCAGTTCGAATTCATTGTTTTCTGATCTCTGTTTTCGTTTCAATTCTCTACCAAATAATTCATTCTTTTGATAAGAATATACATAATCACAATAGGAATCCATTTTTTCTAGAATATCCTAAAAATCAAACAATTAATATTTGTTGAAATCTGAACTTTCATATTAGTCATCAATTATACAGCATGATTCATCTTTTTTTTCTCGTTTTACTGTACTTCAGCTAAACTTGAGAAGTTATTTTGTTTTTATACGGTTATACAGAACGTTCGTTTCTCTATTGAATAGTGCATATTTGATCTGATTTACGCGTAACATTTTCTGAGAATTTAGTGAAGTTTTAAAAACCCTCCAAATAATGTTTTGCACTGTGATATTTAGCTACAAGGAGAATATCTCATTGAAAATGAATCTTATTGTCGTGACAACATGGGAGTCACGCTTGGGAAAAGTATTAAATAAAACCATTCTGCACTCGAGGAGAACGCCCGATTCTAATATTTCAATTTTGAGTCACTTCGCAATTTTTGTTACAACCATGAAAAACACACTGAAATTAGATGATAAAGTAGAGAAATCAACGCTCTATGCAAGCACATTCTAACGAGTAAAATAGTCAGATGTTTAGACAACTAAAATTTCATGACAAAAAAACAGAGACATCTAAGAAAAACGTTCTCGAGAATATGTCTCAGAAAATCATCAAGTTGATTATCAAAATAAACATTAAGTCTAATAAAAAATATCTAGTCTGATAGACAAACGAATATTCTATTTATCTATATAAAAATATAAAAGTTTCAGTACTCTAGTAGGTAACAGTTGCAGGGTAAATTAACCGAAAAATGATCTCAAGATTGATAAGTGCGAAAAAAACTTTTTGGAGGGTTTTTAAAACTTCACTAAATTCTCAGGAAATGTTACGGGTAAATCAGATCAATTATGCATCATTCAATAGAGAAATGAACTTTCTATCCAACCGTATATAAATAAATAACTTCTCAAATTTAACCCGAAGTACAGTAACACAAACAAAAATGAGCAAAAAAAAAGAATCATGTTGTAGAACATTAGCTGGAAAGATATATTTGTATCGTTCCTATGCAGCAACATATATATAGACGCTGGAAAACGTCAAAGTAGCAAAATAGAAAATTAAATATTTCAATAACTTCAACAATTCGAAGAGTTCTATTGAATTATGATGGGTGAGCCAGAAATAATGCCAAACTCATTATTCACTCACTATTTTTTCTAGTTTTCGTTTATCGGAACTGATCTTTTTCTCATACGATGAACTACATAACGGCTAAGCTCTAAAAAAAAACAGGAAAAATCTTTAGAAACATTTGCTTGTATTTTCAAATAGGCTCTTTCTAATATCTTTGAAAAAAGAACATTCGGTGAAGTATACAGGGATGCAGTCTACTATGCTAGCTTTCAAAAACAAAACCACCGAAAAGAATGCTACTTTACTGAATGGCATGCACTTTCATGGAAGCATCAAACACATGAAGTGAAAGTTGAGATTTTGTTTTGAAACAAGGAACAAATCGATCTTGACGTGTTTACTCATTTTTTGATTAAAAAAAATCTTGTCCAAAATTTAGTACTTTTTAATATCGTTGACTTAAAGTTTTTTGTAGCTTCCTATTTGGCAAGTAGATTGTGGAAGAAACAAGTTTTGAGCAGGAAAGTTGAAGATTTTTGAAAGAATTGTCTTTAGCTTCAGAATTCAGTCGTTATGTAGTTCATCAAAAAGTTTCATACGTAATTTTTTAAACGATTGAATGCTGAATCCTATGAGGAGAAAAGGGTCAGTGTTTATCAATGAACACAAGAAAAAATAATGAGACTGTCATTATTTCTGGCCCAACCGTTATAATCAAAAACAATAGTAAAGAAAAAATCTTAGTCTATTGTTCTTTTTTTGGGAGGGAATCCATGCGATAATGTGAATCAATTCATGTCCCGCCCCCGTCCTTCAAAACAAAATTTCGGTCAAAATTATCAACTTTAGGAATATCTAACTGGTTGGATAGAGCAAACAATCTTCTCTTGAATGCACTATAACCTACAGATTCTATAGAGGTTTCTTTTGATACATCTAACAGAGAAATGTTTTTTTTTCTTCTCTCTCAAATCTGTGCATGACTGACTATGTTCTGTAGAGTTTTGATTCACTCATACCACAGGAGAAAAACGCCTTGTTGAGTTGTAGTAGCAAGTGTTGAATACACTTTAGCACCAATCCTTATCTTTCTAATCATTAGAAATAGCTGAGAAATCTAGGATGTACGAATACCTACATTCATACTCATGATTGTACGCTCACTGTTTGTATCGAAGTGAAATTTTTCATATGAGATGTCAAGTTTGAAATAGATTGTCACGGAAAAGTTCATCCAGATTTGATACTTGAGACTATAGATCACCTTCTCCGTTGATTTCCTTTTTCCGATTCGTCGTTTTCCGTCAATCTGAACTAATCTAGTATAGAGTTCAACTTGAATATCCTAAATTATTTCGTTTAACAACATATCCTTGTATATATTCAGCTATAATCAAATATATTAGAAGAAAAACTAGTAAGATTATTATTATTGTGAGTGAATCGAATCATCAGATTCACAATTAAGAAATATTAAAGTACATTAAAGAGAAATAAAACTAAGTGCCGATAAATTGTAAAAACTGTTTGAAAATATTGATGTTAAGTTTCTTCGGTTGAATTTTCTAAAAAATCTAGAGAATCAATCAATGAAAAATTTCATGTACGATTGAAAGAAATCATGGAGGATGCTTCCATAGATGTTTCAATTAATAAACATAAAATGTTCAAATGTTTCATTATTATAATTATTCAAAATACTAAATGATCTCAGGGTCAAGTAATACAAAAGTACTCTATGGTTTCTATTCATCAGACTAAAGTTTTATTAGAAAAGGAAAAAGAACATGTGAATTAATCTACATAATATGAACTCTGTATCTTGTGTATTTTCTCATAAATACAAAACAAAAGGAATGCTTTTATCCACTCTATAGAAGCTATTTCATAGTAAATCTAGTTCATTGAACATCATTGATTTAATTAGAATGTATATCATTATGGCAATGATATCTTATTATGCTATTGAATGTCATATTTCATTGAATCAAATAGAATCTGTATAACAAACAAACATTCTATTTATAGATAGAAAAATAAAAGTTATGTTTTTTTCTCTCGTATTTCTACTATTGTTATTCTACTAAAGTCGATGATTCCGGTGAAAATTTTCAGGCTTTGATACATCGATTCTATTACGTCTATAATGTGTTAACGGATTGAAATAATGAATGTCGGTCAAAGAATGTCGCTATGAAAATTAAAAACAAAAATTCTTTACACAGTAATCACATCCGATCGGTAATCTAACAAAAACCTTGATTCAGTCTCCGTCGCTAAAAGGTCTAAGTACTCATTCATCGAATAAAACACGTTTCATTAACGGAACTAATTTGAATTCGTATATGAAGTTCCCGGCTGTGCGTATATACAACCTCCAGATATTATCTGTATAATAGATACTTATTTAGAAAAAAAAAACTTATTTGAATATTAATAAAGTTGCAATCTCGATCGTTTTATTTTGTGATAATAAAATTTGTTTACATTCAAAACGAAAAGGTATAACGCAGTACATAATAGGAATGAATCTGTGAATCGGTTTTCTATATGTATTTATATATTCACAAAACATATACAATAAATAATTAAAATTGAATTTTGAAATAAAAAATAAGCAAAACCATGAACATATTGTTTTCTTTCATTTCTCGTGTGCGTCTATAAAATCCAACAGCATGTTGTTCGTTTCTTTATGTCGGATGTTTTTAGTAATGGTGTACTATCGTTTATTGATCCTAGATAATGCATCGTGAAAAAATCATTTTGTATCCAAAACAATTTATTTATAGCCATTAAAATGCCACATTTTGTTTTCTCATCATAACTATCCGTATTACAAACAACATCAATAAGTAAACTTTCTAAATAGCCAAGTAAAGCATTAACATGAACATAATCAACGTTGATCGATGCTGAACCGACAAGATTGGTGTGCATTTTTCCAATGTTAGATAGATATTGAAGAAATGTATCATTCCAATCGCGTTGTGTTAATATACGTTTTAAATACACACTTAACATATCTTTTCGAAGTTCCATTTGCACTGAGTCTAACAAGATTCCGCATTGTTTTTTAGGCAAGAAACCATCGAAACCTTCATTGTGGACAAGAAAATATTGTTTTGTCACATCGAATGAAAATAATTTTCTATAAATAGTATCTGATATAACTGGAATCAATGGAAAAGCAATGGGCGCGAATGTATTCAACATAGCTATATCGTCGGATGTAAAATTAAGAAATTTCGATATATATTCGAAACGATAACGAAGATCAGCATTGACTCGATTGATGTCAACATGTTCAGTCATTACGACACAATATATGCAAATATTGTAATACAATCTGTCTCTCATTTTTTTCGTCTATTTCTTTAAGCATATTCTTTCTTTTTCTTTCGTAGATTAAGAGAGACAGTCTACAAACTCCAATAAAGTCGTTCGCTGCCTGCCATTCTATTCTTCTTTATGTCGCTTCATATAAACATATGTGTGCTAATAACATGTTCGAGGATTTTTTTTTTGTTTTAACAGTTCTGATAAAGAAAAATATTTAGCATTGTTGGTTCAATTAGAATCTACTGACTTTGAATAAAACTTGTTTTGTTTTCGTGACATGATTATAAATGCTAAGAATTCGTTTGACTGCTAAATCATGATATCTAGTTAAAGAAAATATTGTTTACTCCCGGGTAAGCTTACCAAAAACAGCTTATTGAATTTCACACATTTTAAATCGATGTTACGAACGGCATAAAACTTGCAATAGAATCAGTACTTTTCATGCTGAATATATTTATACAGTTATTGTACAATATTCGAACGTCTTAGAGAAATCATCAAACTTAATAGAAAACATGAGACATAAATGTCAAAAAATGTTAAATAGAATTATTTCTGATTAAATATATGAATAGAAGAAGTCGAAAAACAAGCATATGTTCTATTGAATTGCTAGTATATCGTTTTCCTTCTGTTTTTTTGGAGACAATAATTTTACCATCGTCTTCAATTAAAAATCAATATCCCAGTATGTATCGATAAGATCATAGTTAATTAATAATTAATCGATACAACAAATGCAATTATGGATTTAAACCAGTTCGAAGTTATTAAAACAAAAACCAATGAAGAAAACGGTTACTTTTAGAATCTTCTACGCGAAGTTCCAACGAACTTCGTGACTAAATCAAATAGTTCCTTAAATTCAAGTGCGAAGTATTTTACGTTCTCATCCTTTCCGGGTGAAACATCTATGAAAGTCAGGGGGCCAATCAACATAAGGATGTCTTTAGTCATTTGTAGTGATAAAAGAATTTGTCTAATTGTGTGATAAACTTTTGCGATGATGTATGCATTCTAAGTGTACTATTGTATTCGAGATTGTCGCATATTCATATATATATATATATATGTCAATGTCGATTTGAGTGAATTTGCATATAAGTATTCTTTACATTTTCACATGTCATTAGTTTTTCTTTGATGCTTGAAAGTCAGCCATTTGTTCCACGGTTCTTTTTTCAGCATAGAAAAACAAACAACGCAATAAATTAGTAACCTGACAAAAAGAATGAGCAAGGATCTTATTTATAGAAATAAGTATTTTATGCAAGAAGACCAACAATCTTCTGAAAATGTTAGAGTCTAGTTAACCTTCATGAATAACCAATTAAGGTCGTTATCATTCCACACAGATTAAGAAAGACGGCATGCAAATTTGAATAAGAACGTTAATTAGATTAATTTGAGTAATAATCAATGAATTACATTTCATGAAATTAATGTCCACAAGAAGAAAAACGTAAATCTATGTTGAACAAATATAAATGTTGATAGATCAAATACATTAACAAAGTCTTTTATATATAAACATTTATATTCAATAGTGAGAATAAACGTACTCAATACAAACGAAGAATCAATGCCAATCATTCGTTTTTCTTTCTTGAAAACACATGTAAAACATTGACATATTCTAGCAATCATGTTAACACAAAGAAAATAATATTTTGACAAATCCTATATTTTTTTTATATTAGTATGTACTAATAATAAATGAGATTATTAACAGAGATGTGGTTCGTACATCATCTCGTATATTAATTTGAAAGGGTCCTTTAGAAAATTGCATTTTCAACGTGCATATACGTACATGTCATTTTCTGCTATGTATGTGTGAAAATTCTAAAATAGTATAAATTAGTTACATGAACATATATGGAAAGACGATAGTGTTTGAAAAGTCTCTGTGTATGTCATGTCTTCGATTCTAAGTGGAAATCATATTTTTCATTAATGAATGGAGAATGTTCTTTTCATACTTGAAAATAAACGAATTTCAAAGCATTGAATTTTTGTTGTAGATTTCTATTTTTGTTAAATATATATATGAAATTAGTTGATGATTTGTAGCTTAGGAAATGATTTGATTTTGATACAATCATAAAATGAAAGTTAATGCGTATCCAGAAACTACAAAAGTAGATGAACGACATTTTTGATTTGTTAAAAACTAGTTCTCTCGTTCATTTCTTTTATAAAAAATAAATGCTAGACCATGTAAATCTTAGACATGCTGTTTTACGTAGTTTATAAATAGTATTTAATGAATGAAAATCTAATAATATGGGGGCGAGTAAAATCCTCGATAAAAATAAAGAAGGAAACTTGAGTAAAATAAAACAATGGTGTCAAAACCATCAGCACTCATGTAATAAATGTGAAGTGAATGTGGATTCTATCACTGCTAGCTTATAGTTGTTTTACCAAAACTATGGTATTTATATAGAAAAGCTTCTATTTATTAAATAATGTATATTCGGGATGATCAAAAAATATCATTTAATAGAATTTATAAACAATAGAGCTCTGTAAAAAAAGAAAATTTTTTTTATTCTACTTTCTTTCTAGTTCAGAGAATTCGCTAGTCCATAAAGCAGTTATGTCAATTCTAATTATTAGAGTTTAATTGACTATTGACATAGATATTACGTATCGATTCACTTAAATAACATTCAAATTGTACTTTTAATAATGAACTATATTCCTGTTTTCATCCGACATTATTAATTAGATCGATGATGATAATTTTATTCCCATCAAACTTTGCACACCTGATAAGAATCGATTGTGAATCTCTTTTGTTCATGAATGATAAAATCTAGATAAATGTCAAATGTAATTAAGTGTCTTGACAATCGAACGAGTTCTCTCCGATGTTGAAGTAAAAGACAAGAAAACGTAGAAATTAAATGCCGGTACATATTCTTTCTATCGATAAAGGTACTTTCAACGATTAACATCTTAACATCATTTTTTTTTCTTGAATTAATTCAAGACAAAAGACCTCAAGTCTAATCATCAATATGGATTATATATAAATGCATCATGTCTATGTTGTATCGGTTAGAATATTATTACAGATAAACTAATGACAAGATAATTAACAATTCATACTTATATATGTAGATCTTCATTTTAAAATTCATCAATATCATTTATGAAAAGAATCTGTTTTACAGCACTGCTTACCGCAATTTAATATTAGTAACTATTGAGAATGATTTTTTGTTATTGGATAATAACCTTTAGCACAAATGATCTATCGGCTATAATTCGAATTTCAAATTAATGTCGATTAAAATCAATCTTCTAGTATTGAACAGAAATCTCGATTATATTTTCATTTCACTAAATAATAATATTTACAATAGTGACACTTTCGACAGTGTTTCTTATTTATTAATATCGTGGCAATTAATTATGAATTTCTTCGTCAGAAATTATAACCGTAGGACAACTACGTAGTACATTCTACTGACAGCTGCAATGATTCTGCATGTACACATTGACTAAAACTAGGTGATTCATGCACAAATTTTTAATTAAGAACAAAATCATACCCCGAAAAAAAACAAATTTTGAGGCGTTTAATATTGAAATTTTCAGATTAACATTATCGAACTTAAGGCCATTGATATAAGTCCGTTTATATCAATGATGATATTTTTGTTTATAGCGTTACTTAGCAACAAAAGAAAAGATAAATATAAATATAAATAATATTATTCCGGAAAAAAATACGCAAGTAACGAAATAGAGGATTAGGTGGAGCATGACATAATGGTTCAACGTTCTTTTTCAATATGAAGCATGATTACTCTACGAGCAAGTGTTAATCATTCTTTTTGTGTAAAGATGTCATGTGATTGAATACTTGAATTCTTATCATCGTCTGGTACTATCTTTCTCTTGGTTCGACATGAACTGAATTACTAGAGTTGATTTAAAAATGAATTAGAATGCCAAATAAATAATACTATAGAAAAGATGCTTGATAAAAACTGAAGCGTTACTTTTGATGTCATAGTAATCTACGTAAAAAAAATTTGAATTGTTGACATGATCTTCCATCATAAGCGAAACATCTTGACCGACCCTACAAAAGAAATCCTAGATACAGGAAAGCTAATCGAAAGTCATAAATACTCTTTTGTTCTTGAGCATCGTCTCCGCTTTTATGCTCAGTAAGGTACTTTTTTTATCCTTCATTAGTAACATAGTGACTACAATTTACATTGAGTACTGACATTCACAGTAAATGACGTACAAAAACATGATGAAATAGAAGCAAATTCTGGATGTTACTCGAATTATACCAATGAATACAAGAAAACCGTGTCCATTAGATTTGAACGAAATATTTTTGATAAACAGCAGAGATTTATGCCATGTAAATACTAAAACGCTAAATCATGTAAAGTATTGAGCCCCATCCTCCCACTCTTCGAAAATCGATCTTAGCTCAGGAATGTTCGAATTGTATGAAACTTATAGAATATGCTAGGCTTGGTATTAAAAGGTTATGGTTAAATTTTCAGGCCTATATCATGATGTTTGGCTGAGATACGGACTTGGCAAGTGTCAAACAAAGCATATTCGGCAACCCAACTTGCTAGGTCCAGATTCATGATATATCTTATACTTTTTTTTGTTAGAAAGAACATGCTAACATGGAGGGCAGTACAGAATCCTTTTTTTAAGTTCTTACTTTTTCAGCAGAAAACAGGAATCACGAGTTCAATGACTTCAAAATAACCTAAAAAAGGCGGGTTTTTCAATAGAGATCCCGTGTTATATAGTCATAAAGAACAGTAGTTTTTGAAAAAATGGGCTCTGCAGTGCCCTGCACCTTGACACACTCTTTCAGATAAAAAAAAACATTTTTATACATCGTATCGAGCTAGACTGAGAAATTCGGGTTGCGTGGTCGAGAAAAAACGAAAAACATTGTTTGAAACGAAATTTTTCAACATTTGAGAACGTTTGACAAAAATTCAGTTTTTTTTTCAGAGGACTTAGAAAAAAAAGAGGCTTGGAGTAAAAACATATATAAATTCTGAAAGAGCGAAGAACGGTCTTTCTTCTAATGCATTTATCTCAATTTCGAAATTTTTCTGAAAATTGACTTTTTTTTAAGGGGGGGGGGGGGCTTCATTAAAAGAAATTCTACTTAATACATTTTATTTTTTTTTATTATGGAATCTATAATAATGTAGCCATTCATTGATGTAAAATCATTTTGAACAAATATCTGATCGAAATTTATAAAAGATTCGACACAGTTGGAGTTGATACTGAAAAATACACGAAGTCAATTGCCATTCATACATTTCGCACTTATACACAATGTGTTTAATTGCTTCAGGCGACGGTTATGTATAGATAGAAAAGTTTAAAAATGAGAAAGTAGTTCACTAGAAGGTTATCAAGAGTCAAAACTCACTAGATATCATACAACAGTCATATGAAGAAGGAAATCGCATGCATCACATATAATAATTCAAGCAGAACGAAAGAAGATACAGATGGATGAAATACACATATATCTGTGAAGAAGTCACAATAATGACAGAAAAATGATAAACGAGAGATGACGCTACATAACAATGTGTCATAGTATTAACTAATGAACCATCAAATTATACTTTTTTAACGAATGAAAAACTTATGCGCAGTGCAATTTAGCAATCATGCTGAAGGTTCATTGTTGAATTATGAAATTAAAAAAGTAATATCTAATAGCTATGTGTTCATGATATGCTTCAAGACAATGTTTCAATTCAATAAATACACTAAAGAAAATAACTAGAGATCAATTATCTTCGCATTCTAGGCTTCCTACTAGCAATTAATCTGATTGAACTTCATCTGGAATCAAGCTGAGTTAATATCTAGGACCTACAAACCTAGATGTGAATATTCTTCTCGTCAATTGCATAATCATGGCAAGGTAATGTTTTCCAGCAGTGGCCTTAAGAACTTTCTCAGTATTCATATTTCAAGGACGTGAATTTTTAATGGAAAAAAGTAATTTGCAAATCTTCATATTAAATCTCTATGTAATATACTGTTCTTGTAAAACGAAATACTTAGAAACCCTATACGAGGGTGTGTGTTTATTTAGCTTAGATTCTACGAGTATCCAACTAGGGCGTACTAAAGATTTGTTCGTAACGAAATCGTTATTCTTGACGAAGAGGTCGTATGAAGACACTGATGAAATAGAAGACCTTGTCATCGAATATAAATCAATAGATCAGATTGACGTAGTTACATTCAATAATGTTGATGAAGCAGAAATAACCCTTGAAAATGAAAGGTCAAAACATGATATGGAGCATATTACTAATGGCAATAATCTTTATTACTTTCGCAAGACAACCAGATTTCGTTGACTAAAAATATAGAGTATAGTATTTATGTATCTGTTATTTAATGCAGATATTGAAATAAGTTTGTGTTTAACAGAACTAAAGCTCAGGGTGATGATAACAAGTTCCAGAAGAGCATACGACGTCATAGATGCATATGCTTGATATTATATATGAATAGAAAAAAATATACTCTACTGAATAACTCTTTAATTTCAAGGATACAGTGCATTATGAAAATGACTCTACTGCTAATATGATTTTCAATAAATTGAATGTTCTATAATGAAATACAATTCAGTCAAGTACTAAACAATTGAATATTCACATGTTGTTTTACTTCATAGTTGCGATAGATTTCGTACGATGTGTTTGTATTTGGATCTTGATACCTGTTATATTGAAACCATTCAATTGAGAAAAATTACAAGTTTAAATATCAAATATATGAATCATTACAAAACATTCTGATATAAATTGAACTCTGAAGAAATAGATTCATTTCTGAAACGGATTTCATCAATGTAAAAATCCTAGCTGGAAAGAAGAGAGCACGTCGAATCTATATTTCCTCGCAACTTTGATAAATCGATGGATTTTCGACGACGATAATAAAATTTTTAAACGATATAAGTTACAAAACAAAATTTTGATAACTCTACGGACGATGATTATTTTATCACTTATTCAAAGATACTGAAAAATGACATTGTTAACGAGAGCGTTCATTTTTATATTAGACTGATGATTTCTACTAGTTGAAATTACATTGATTCGTTTTTGAATAAACATATTTCCCTATATTGTGATAGTGTAAAGGAAAACAAAAACCTTGTAAATATTTTATTGACATCAAACGATGGAGTTTATATTTGGAACACATTCATATGCCGATATGAAATTCTCTTCGAAATAACTCCATATATTTAGTTCATAATTATAAATTTCCTATATTTATTTGAATAGGAAAAGGTCATAATCCTCTTATTTATGTTTCATATTAAATGTCGTACAAATTTGTCAGCTTCTCATTTCACTACTCCGTTGTTGATTCTACATTATTATCAATAGAACAGATGCATCTCGATTCTATTAATCTTTAATTAGAAAGACTGAATAGAAACAAGAAAAAAGAGCTTTGTGAAGAAAAGAATGTAAACACCTGTGTACCTTCATATTATTTGCAGTTAATAAATGATCAATCAAAAGAAAACATGATTTTTGATAGTCATGCTACTTTTTCATCGTTGATGTTTGAGCGATGGATTTGTTTATAATTAAATATTATTTCTCGATAAATCTAAATAACAATGACTATCAACAACTTTTAAAACATCAACGAGAGTTGGTATAAAGATTTTCAATCTATCATCGGTTATTTCATTGAAATAGATTTCATGAATATCAAAATAAAAATGAATTTGACCTACATAAAAAAAAATAGAAAATAAGAGTGTACATCCTATCATTATGTTCAGTCAATGTAAGCCGTGTTGAAGGTCAAAATTGACAGGTATGGTTTAGTAAAAAGAAAAGACGTCTGAATTATCTGAAATTCTCAGCAGTTTTTCTTTGTCATTAAGAGAAAAAGATTAATTTGAATTACATGATAAGTTCTACATTTTATCGTTCGCACTAATAAAATTTAAAAGTCAGAAGTTCGAATTTACAAGTGTAATTTATTACATGTAAATAGATATATACTCAACCTACTAGAGAAGGTATACAAATTAAAAAAAAACTTCTTTGTCTATTCTCCTTAGTGAATGAGATTCTTATTAATATTTTCACTCATTTTTAGTAATGTATTTCTGTCTACTCTGTTCAAATGTAAAATCTCTCATTGTTCTTAACTCTTTTGTCAATTTCATAGAACTATGTAATTCAATAGTTCACATACAATACAAAGTGAATACTCGCAACATAAAAAATGATTTGCCTAAGCAGACAAATAATCATGAAAGCTGAAATTGTACTATATTTCATTCATATCCAATTCTCGAAACCATTCATTTAATGACTACAGTAAAAATCAATTGATTTTTCATCTATGAAAAAAGTTAGTTATTAACAACAACAAAAACAAAAATTGTACAGTTAAAAAAGCAGAACCTTGCTCCTATTATCTAGGTTATTGAATTATTTATTCACAGCACATGAAATAATTATGTAAAATTTTGATTCAAATAGAACTCTCGATTTGTCCTACAGCCAACAACATGTTGTTGTTTTCTCTGTATCTGAGACTTTCTGTGATGCTGTATTATTTTTTACCGATAGTAAAGAGTGCATTGTGAAAAAATCATTTTGTATCCAAAAAAATTTATTAACTGCCATTAAAATACCACGTTTTGTTTTTTCATCGATAGAATCGGTGTTGCATAAAATATCAGTAAGTAAACTTTCTAAATAGCCAAGTAAAGCATTCAAATGGATATAATCGACATTGATAGATGATGAGCCAGCTTGATCTGTGTGAATTTTTCCAATTTGTGATAAATATTGAAGGAAAGTATCATTCCAATCGCATTGTGTTAATATACGTTTTAAATACACACTTAACATATCTTTTCGAAGTTCCATTTGAGCTGAATCTAACGAGATTCCGCATTGTTTTTTAGGCAAGAAACCATCGAACCCTTCATTGCGGACAAGAAAATATTGCTTTGTTACATCGAATGAAAATAATTTTCTATAGACTGTATCCGATATAACTGGTATGAGTGGAAATACAAATGGTGCAAATGTATTCAACATAGCTACATCATCAGAGGTAAAATTGAGAAATTTCGATAAATAATCAAAACGATAACGAAGATCCGAATGTAATCGATTAGTATCAATGTGTTCGGCCATGACTTAAAGGAAAATGTTTTGGCACCAAGTAGTTAGTTTGTTCTGTATTTTCAGTTGTTGTCTTCCTTTTCTCCATAAACTCTCTTTCCTCTTTTTGTCTTTCTCGTTCTCTATATCGCTGAGCTCGTGTTGAAGAGAATGATGATGCTTTATTATGCATGAATTCTGATACATCATCGTTCTATGTAGAACATTCATGGGATCTAAACAATCTACTAGCCTCTTTTTTTTTTCATTAGAACTTCCGCTCGGAGAAATTCTTGTTGATTCATTCAGGCAATATGAAGACATAGTAGAAATGTATCACTAGAATCATATCTACAGAAGGGAAGAGAACCATCAACAATACAAAGAACAAGGAAGTTATTAAGTAAAGGCTTGTATACATGGTGTAAAATCTAGTAGTTCGATACGCATCGATACACTTTAATTGTAAAACATAGACGAACAACAACTCGATAAAATTTTGGATTATTCTCTAGGCAATAGACTTGCTTGTCAGATCATCCCATGAGATTGCTGATGTATCGTATTTATTTTACAGATGAAACTTCTCACGATAGCGCTACTTTCATTTATATTTGAACGCTTGATTCTTGAAACAAATAAAATTATTAATCAGACCGTAAGATTTACTTATCAAAGTTCCCGTATATGATGAGTACTTTTATTGGCAAACAATATTTCTCATTTGATAAGCATGTTAGCAACACAAAACGAATCAAATAATAGTGTAAACTAAAAAGTTCTTGAAACAAATTTCAATTAAGAAGAGTAAAGAAAAAACCTTCATCTCTACATACATAATGGAAATCTATGAATACCTGACAATCTAGCTTATGCAAATTAGTTCTCTAAATTATTCTAATGTTTTTCTTTTCAAGTTTTACTGTCGTTATATCAAGGTCTAATATCAATATACAAGAAAACATTCTATGCAACACAGAAAACAAAATGACATTCAGAAGATTTTTCTATATAACATTCATATAGGACAGATGTTGACAGACAACATATTAGAGTATCGTATTGATGTCAATCAACTAAGAAGTAACAAATAATTCATCGACCGAGGGGGGGGGTGTATATTAGAACATGAGAACGACTTCAAATGTAAAGTATGAAAGACTTTTATTTCTATGCTCTTATTTTCAAGAACTCAAACATTTAATATAAATCTTGTTCAAAATGAAAGCGTTTATATTATTATTAAACACTTTATTACGTATAGCTTTGTCTTTTTATTTCCCTGTGTTTATTAATTTTTTTTTCTGCTTAAGGAATAGAAAAATAATATTTCAACAATACTAATGGATTGATCTTTGTTCGTTCATCTATACAAAGCCTGAAAAATCCTCATAGAAACTTAATAAACTAATTAGTAAAAAATATGAAAGTCGGTCAACAAGGAAAGTTCTAGATATAAAATAAATAACTATTGAATGCTTTTTCATCGAGAATCGTTTATACATTCACATATCTATTTTGTTTCAATGTGTATTCAAAATATGAAGAATATTAATATGATTATTATATACAAAGACATGGAATCCAATATTGAAACTCTTCAATTTATCTTATTTTTGTCAACATAAGTCGTAAGCTTCTTTGAAAATAATTCTTTTAGTCCACATAACCTTTTATAAGAGATAAATATCACGTTCTTTTTAAATATTTCAATAACATACTAATTAAAAATTCAGTATTTTATTATTAATCAATTAAAGCTATATATATATATATATATATATATACTAATAATATGGGAATTTAGTTTTTCATTAAAAATGATATTCTTTCAGTTTTTATTTATGCAGACATCAGACGTTTAATTATTATGGTTCACGAGATTAACTATATAGAAGCTGACAATATCGAATAGTCTTTCGAGATGAAATTCTAGTTATTATTAATTATTGAAATGTTTGTAGACGTGAGCAAAAGATTCTTGTCAGTAATCTATCTTTCAGCAAAAGTTAACGTTAAAACGTATAGTTTAGAATGCCAAAAGTCATTATTCTCTTTCAAAATAAAAATACATATGATTGTATGAATTATAACAGGAACGATATATTTCAGTTAGAAACCATCATTGGAAAATTCAAAGCGAATTTTATTTATAAACAATCTATGCGTCGCAAAAAAAAACAGAAGCCCTAAACTGACTACTGATAAATATAGGATGTTTTCATTTTCACACTATTATATATACAATATAGAGACAAGAACAACATGATAGTTAAATAGAAGTTTAACGAAAAAAACAACTCGATAAATTGATTTTTGGCACAAGCGATACAGATTTTTCTTTTATTGACAGTCCATATTGCATTGTAAAAAAATCATTTTGTATCCAGAAAAATTTATTCAATGCTTGTAAAGCTTGACGTTTCTTTTTCGTATCAATGCTGTCAGTAGCCCATATAGCATCGATGAAAGTATTTTCAAGTGAGCAAAGTAATGCATTTATATGAATATAATCAACATTGATCGATGATGAACCACCTTTAGGTGTATGAATTTCTCCGACACGTGATAAATACTGAAGAAATGTATCATTCCAATCAGTTTGGGTTAATATTCGACTTAGAAAAACGCTTAACATATCTTTACGATAATCGACTTGTACAGAATCTAATGTAATGCCAGATTCTTTATTTGGTGCAAAATTTTGAAAACCATCATTACGCATATGAAAATAATCTTTTGTTATATCAAATGAATAGATCTTTTTATATGCTGCTTCGACCATACTTGGAAGAAGCGGACTAATCACTGGTGCTAATGCATTAAGTACTTTAATATCATCTTGATTAAAATCAATGAACTTCGATACATATTTAAAACGATAATAAATATCATGATTGAGTCGAGCTTTGTCAATATGTTCAGCCATAATGCAGATCTACAAATGACCTTACTTTTTCCTTCTTTCTAAGAAGCTTTCTTTTTTTTTTTTTTGATTTGTTTTTTTCTTTCTCTTATGAGAAATTCTAGATAGAGGTAATGATGTTCATTCATGCAGGATTGTCAGACCTTTCTTTATATTGGAGGTATTTATCAAGTATAGATGAAAATGTTATTTCAAAGAAATACCCGCTTTCATGTCAGAAGATGTTTCATTTCAGAAAGATTGTATTTCATAATCTATTTATTCGTTGGAGTACAACTAGAAATAGAACATGTTTTGTCTATGATAAATATACCCTATAACGTCATAACGTCTATTCGATATAAATAAAAATTTTCTTCGAGACCGAATTTCCACGAGATTAAAAGTGTATGGTTTGTTAATATCACTAGAAAACAAGAGAATATTGATAATATGAAACGTAAACACAATCTAAATCTTTCATATTCTATTTTTAGCTTATATATACAAATAAATATTTATCCAATAGATGTCTTCCGATCAATTTTTTTCCTGTCTCTAATCGGCAATGTGACAGTCGCGAGCAATAATGAAAGATTGATTGCAATAAAAATCAATTATTTATCATTTATAAGTAGCCACAAGTGATTAAAACGTACGTCGTTAGATACCAATTTATGAGTTTTGTTGTTAAAATATGTACTACTGAACTTATAGCATTAGTTGATACTTGCAGCTTCATCATCTCTACTGTGAATGTACTTCAATATATCTGCAGGAAAAACATTTACACATTGAATAAGATCTATCAGCATGAGTTCTTTGGAAGTCTCCTATGTATTTCTGATCAAGCCCTTGTAGATTAACAGGCAAATTATTATGCCCATGTGAAGTAATCCAATGAACAAGTTTATTCTTTTGAATCTACCCGTAGGTAGAATTATGAAAGGTGAAATAAATATTAAAGAAACAATCCTTTCATATATGGTTGCACAAATTGTTTTAAAAGGTTAATTTCCAGTAGAAATCTAATAAAATTACAATGGAAAAAAAAAAGTATTTGAAATCTGTGCCGATAGTTTTATGCTTTACTCGTCTAATGAGCCACGAATAAAAATATCATAATTGCTTAGTTTTGTTTTTCAAGAAGACTCAACAAGCTTTTCTCCTTTACGCCTACTCTGTTATCACTCCAACAGAATGAAATGTTTACTGGGATAAACCATTGGCGATACAAGTTAGAAACTTGAATAGATAATGTATTTTACATTAAAATTTTGTTTGGTATGGGTTTTTTGTTTGAAATTTTTATAATTGAAGAAGAAAAACTAAATGATGGACAGCTCAATTTCAATATCAAATATATGAAAGTAAAAATGTGTGAAAGCTTTTCTTTCAAGTACTTCACACTTCAAAATAATTACTTATTCATACTTCTTCTATTTTACTATTAGTAATATTAGTCGGTACTCTCATATCTTTCAAATGGACTTGTAATTGTTTATCGAATTGTAAAGACAAGTACTATGTAAATACTCTCTTATCAGCACCTTTGCAAGCGATCATATTTACAGAAAAGAAAACATTATGTAACGAGAAGTATTTTTTTCTTACCTAGACAAAATATTCTGATAAGAAAGACAAAAACAAGAAATATGAATAGAATTTCCGTAGATTTGATTAAAACGGATATTAGGGAAGTTCTTGTCAAAAAACATGAAATTCAGACTATCATTTGATGAATAACTAGTAAGTTCTATTCTAAGAACTATTTACATCAATTTTTACAAACAAAAAAAAGTTGGACGTGGGAAACAAACTCTCATTGTTTCATGTCTACAAGATTTTAAAAAACTGTTGTTAGTAATAAGGATATTTCAGATCATGTTACAAAAAGAATTTTCTAAATTTAACTATTCAATGTCCTAACTAATGAGTTCACTTGTGTTTGTCATATAAACAACATAGCTTGATTTAAATCCTAGATAACGACTTTATCATTGTGCATTCATTTATTTTTAGATATGAAACAGATACTTAGTCAGATTTTAGAACTTGAAATTTTATTTGCATCGTTTATCATTCGCATCTTAAGAAGAATATAAATTGAATTAGCTAGAAAATAATACATGAGAAGAAAACATTGAACAAATGATCCTATGAACTTTCGTTCAACTTAGAGTTCAATGAATCAACATTTGCTCGAATATCTTCTATGTCGACATTTTCATTCAACACACATTTTATTTACTCGCTCAATCGTATATTAAAAGTTCAAATAATTAAAAATCTTTTAATTTCTTTCACTTGTCATCCACGAAATTGAATCAACGTATTAACAGACGTAAATATTGACGCGAAAGAAAAGTTCTATATTTTCCTTCAAATCAATCAAATTTTGCAATCATGTGTACATAGAGATTTCATTAAATTATGAAACGTTTCTCGGAATTATTCGCTTGCCACGATGTAAAACTCATGAAATTTTTCGTTCATAATGTTGTACATCATTGGAGAACATGAGTTTTGTCTCATGTGTAGAAGATTTTTCAATAATCGAAATCGATGATTGTTATTTGTTTTTCATATTTCTATTCAATAATACGTATATTTCATTTACTTAGTATGAGATTATCATGATGATCTAATTGTAAACGTGTTCATTCTAGAATCGAATAATTGAATGATAATACATTTGATTCATATTGAATCTTAAGTTAAGTATGTAAAGATGTGAGTTCATCGTTAAGAAATCCATTGAATGAAATGCTCTTTTTGCGCTAAATTAAATGGTGAAATCTCCATTGTTGTCATCGGTCGAATCGAAGAAGAAAAAAAAAGTTCCTTCGACCCATCATCTATGATGGCTATACGATATCCCTCTGAGGAAAACTACACTTTTTTTTCTCAATCTGCTCGTGGTGTACCAAGATAAATTTCAAATATATCTCTGAAGACTTGAAATTATATATGCTAACATAGATTTTCATAAATATTTACAAAGTTCTTTGATGTTAGTTTTAGAATTATTCATTCTTGAAGATTGAATAGATGTCAGACAACATAAGAATAGTTAATCAATGAAATACAGCCGTCTGTCTGTACATTGGAAAAGAGAAATACTTTTTTTTAGATCGAGAATATAGATTTAAAAACCAAGCGTTTATAACTACTAGCTTCTAAACAATACAACCAACTTACCAAAAATCAAAGCTATTGATTCTATGAATGCTACTGATGTATTTGACATCCTTCAAATATGTCATCGTGAAAAAAATATCTGTTGAAGAAATAGAATGTTCTGAAAGTGTTACTTCCGTTCACGAAGGATCGAACACGTCTTGTACAAGGTTATGCCTTTCTTCTACAAGACAAACAAATGAAAGTCTTTTGAAACCGTATCAAGCGTATTGTGTATTTATGTATGCGATGTTTTTGCGCTGTTGTTGTAAGAAAACGTCATTTTATTTGTGAAAGATTGCGAAAAACTGAGACGATTTATAAACTTCCTGCGTGACAATACTGATTGAAATAGTTTTCTTCGTCGTATTTTTACCCATGAAACGAAATAATCACAATTCTACTGCAAGTCAGCGTGTCTTTAACATCATTGATGGAGTTTTTGTGAACATTTGAAAATATACTATTCATGTTATTTTGATAATTCTAGATGTTCACGGATACATATAAAAACAACATACAGATAATCATGATTTATATGCAATCGTCTCTTTTTTTTGAGTGTCACATACGAATTCATAGCTTTAGAAACTTCACCGATACGTGCAACTATGCCCACTGTTATCGTGATTAGTAATTGTAATTCAACGAGATACTTCGATAGATTAGTCTTCTGATCTACCTGTCTAACGTTGGATTACTTATTAAACACGTCAATGTTTTTTAGTATTGATTTGTTTGCAGGTTATAAATTGTTGTAGAAGTTGAACCAATATTGAATGTCGAGATACTTTCTTGACGTGTGAGAGAGCAGTGTACTCTTTTTCTTTCCATTGGAAATTAAAGGAAAGACGATTAATGATGATTGCGTCGCCTTTTTATTCTCACTGAGATGACTAGACGCACGTATTCATCGATGTATGAAACATCAATTAAGTAGCAGAAAGCACTTTTGTTAATTGATCTCTCTCATATTCTTAAATGTTATTATCATCATCAAATTATTCACTTTGAAAATGCTTTATGACATAGGATCGACCATAAAAGTATTAAACTTCAGAAACTGTTTGATTGTTGTCTGTCGATCTTTTCACTTCTTTAATTAATCTATAGTTAAACTCAAACAATAGGAATCAAGCAACTAAATATAACTAGTTAGAAGGAAAAAAAACGAAATGGATAATATCTTATCGTTTTTTTTTTACAAATATTTATTTTAGCTTACTCTTTACTACTCGTCAACAATTTTCAAGAGGCACATGTTCATACTTTAGTTCTAATTCAAATCAAAACTCCCTACACAATAATGTTTATTACAGTCGCATATTATAAATAGTTTTCCTGAAGTATATAAATAGACATCAACATGTGAAAGGAGTTCAACTAAACTTCGAACTAATTAGTAGTTCAATCTATCAACGAAATCAATTACTAAATGGATCATAAATCTATGTACCGTATATCATCGAATGACAATCCGTACGATGGTCTCATCTATGTTCTTTAATCTTCTTATACACTCTAAGCTTATGTGTATAACTCCACGATGTTGAGTTAACGATAAATGATAGTATCTATCATCATTTCATTGTCTGACATCTCGTCTTATATGCTGATAGGATCTTTTTTTTTCTTTTATAGAAAATCTGTTGTTGACTCATCCGTTCTTAACTACGTAGTAATATGAATATTTTGTTGATACAGAATTAGTGTTGATTCGTAATTCTATTATAGAAGATATTGTTATATCATGCGAACACAAATAAAGCATTCATTTACTATTAATACAATTTCATTGCGTTTCATTGTAATTTATTAGATAATAGAGATGCAATAGTTTCTTTTCATTATTGAAACATAAAAGCATTGATAGAATTCTTTAAATACAAAGTATCATCATTTAAATATTAATGAGTACTAACGGTGAGTCAAGTAGAGTATTTGTTTTTAGAAACAAATTTCTATTGTAAAATGCAAATCTATATCGTATTATAGTAATGAAGAAACTGAGATTTAAATTTGGAATTAAATTGTTCTTAATG
The DNA here is from genome assembly GCA_900239685.1 of Rotaria macrura. Taxonomy (NCBI): domain Eukaryota; kingdom Metazoa; phylum Rotifera; class Eurotatoria; order Philodinida; family Philodinidae; genus Rotaria; species Rotaria macrura. Next base: position 14,592 of record OENT01001258.1, on the reverse strand, counting down.
AAATCGTACTAAACAAAAATAGATCCTTTCTACTATCGGAATTCAATTTCACAGTACTTTGTGAACTATGTTTTTCTTTTGAACTGAATTCATGGAATTAAAAACTTGACAAAATTTTCTCTTTTCATGTGATATGTTGCATGCTTAGTGTTTGACTTCTTGTCGAGTTAGACAATATTTCAAGTTTTTTTTTCAATCGAAATGAATTCTATGTATTGTGAATCAATAAAATAACAAGTCTATCTTTTTTTTTGATATTTGGCAGATTTCAGGGAAGAAAATCGACAACGAATTATTGTTGAGAACTAGTAGAAATGAGAACAATGATAATTTTCTTCAATATAATCATGACTAGTTCATGTAAAATTTCCAACCGTACTATATCATACAGTATTCAAGAGTTCCGAGAGAGAGAGCAACAGATACTTGATATTCCTAATCAAAATTTAGGAAATCTGTGTATTCTATGAAATGATCATTTAGATGATAGAAACCTTCTCTATTGTATTGAATAATGAATGGGAAGAGAAATTCTATTCCCTTTATTTTGATCATACAAGTGTAAAACTCAGACGCTCATTACAAAATACGTGCTTGTTTGCTAGAGAAAAAAGAAAGAAAAGTAAAAATATGAAGTAGTTCAATAAATGTATTGTAAAGCTTAATCGACATGATTATTTTCTGGAATAGCTGTTATATTTAGATGTCATTCAAGAATTTTTGTAAACATAATATTTTTAGAACAAAAGCTTGTTAGTGCAGTTCCATTAGGGGTTAAAATGTAGAACAATACAAAGAATATTCTGATTGGCGCTCTATTTTTCGTTTTCATTGTTACGATTTGTCCTGATTTAGAACGGTATATAAATCTGCAACATGTGAAGATGGGAAGGGAGATTTCTGCAATGGAATCTTAAACTCACACTTGCTATTTTCTTCTACATGAAATTTGAGTAGTACATCAACATAATAGAATACAATAGGAATCCATAAATTGTTTCTCTACAATTATAATGTACAGCGTTCATATGTCAAAAGAAGCAGAAATAAATGAATATTGATGGTGAAAAAGTTCAACACAAACATGAATCGATTAAACAAGCGTAAAGAACAACTCAATTATGAATAAAAAGTTACAGCTAAATTTTTGATAGCCAATGTTTCTGCGATAGTACTAAAAAAGCTTTTTCATTGAAAAAAAAAGCGAAAAGATGTTGTCTATTGATGAGTATGATTAACAATTGGAGATCAAGAAATTTTTTTCTATGCATTAAATCTAACATGTAATGTCAGTTAATTTGTTTTCTCACGTGAAACGTGATTTCTTGACGGCAAACTCATTGATGTATTCGTTTTAAAAAGAATGACTATCTCTCACTCTTTTCCAAACAAGTAGATTCATCAGTGCATTATCACGCCCTATTTCAGAAGTAAAAATTTAATTCATGAAATGACATTGAATCATAGAGTTCACTCGACTATTACGGATGTTTCTTTAAAACAAAAATATTATCAAGCCGAACTTATAATTTAAGAATAGTGTTATATTAGTCTCTAGTAAACGTTCTCACTGATGTATATACATATCAGTTTATCACATATAATTCTTAAAATGACTCTATTTATTCTATACTTTTTTTTTAATGTCACTTTTTCTATTGAACTCATCATACTTATGATAACAGGTATCATATAGTAACATAAAAAATATCACCATAAAGTCAAAAACCTATGAAAGTATGACCTCTGTTTGACATTTCTCTTTTCACAAGGAATCATAGTGGGACATATTCTATGTCGATAGATCGAAGTATCTGGTCGAATATGGCAAGTACTGCGAACAAGACCAATTTATACATCAACCGATTTCAACTTTTACAATGAATATCTAATTTCCTTCTAAAGACTATGCAAATCTATATAAATAAATAGATAGCAGAGAAACCGAAGACTTACATAGAAATAGAAAGTTAACTATGAATCATACATAAAGTTATGTAGTTTCATTTCGATCGATATACGAAATGCTTCAACTAGTGTTTTTATTTCAGTTATAATGCATTGTGTTTGTTTTTTTTTCAGTAATTTTTAATTGAGATGATTCTGTCTTTTAGTGTCACAAGAGCCAAGAAGTTTGATAAATGTCTGCTATAAACGTACACAGCTCTGTTTTATACGCTATGCAATTCCTTTGATTATTGATGAACTCATCTGTATTTATTAATAGCCTCAACAGTTGATCAAGCTCGTAGCTAATTGTATGAAATAGAGGATTTTCTATTTTTGTCACATTACTGATTATCCACAAATCAACATTCGAACATGATCCTTGACACAATACAGATGAAAAACTAAACACAGAGTACTAAAATATTCTACTCTTTGCATTTTCCTACAAATCATTATCAACTTAAAATTTTCAACTTGATAATTTACTACATTCTCATACAACACAAAAGCATAGATCCATCATTCATTTTCCACATGATGAGATGATTTACTGCTAACAAAATGTCATTAAACGTTAATATCGAAATTAATTGGTTGTTTGACTTTCTAGCTTTCAGGAAATTAATTATCCTTTGCATTATTCATACGAATTGACACACAATAAAATATATCATTTAGATATATATTGATGAAAATTATAATTTTTTGATGTGCATCATTTATATTCGCTAAAACCACTTATATCTTATGAATTAATACGTGCAAAGGCAAGATTTGACTTCATGAATTAATATCACGAGTTATTAGCAAGATATATACGAAAATAAAACTAAATCGATCTTTTTATTGAGATAATTTTAGGTAATCAATACATGCTGAGAATAGAAAAGGCTATTTCTTTTTTCATTTACAAGAAAAATGTGCTTGTTTTTTCAGAGGAGTATGTTGAATCGAATCTTGTTTGATTGTTACGGCATAATGCATCGTAAAAAAATCATTTTGTATCCAAAATACTTTATTTATTGCACGGATACTTGAATATTTCTTTTTCTGATCGATATTGTCTGTATTCCATATAATATCAATTAAGAGATGTTCTAAATATCCAAACAAAGAATTTACATGTATATAATCAACATGAGTTGATTCCGTATGATCAGATTCTGTATGCATTTCACCGATTTGTGATAAATATTGAAGAAACATATCGTTCCATTCTGTTTGAATAAATATTCGTTTTAAATATACACTTAACATATCTTTACGAAAATCTGTTTGTGTCGATATAACAGATAGACTTGTTTCTTCATTGAACGAATCACTTTCAAAATCATCGTTACGTAAAAGAAAATATCGTTTTGTTACGTCGAATAAATATAATTTTTTATAAATTTTTTCAACAACAAATGGAATGTGTGGAAATATAATCGTTGCGAGTCCATTCAAATATGTGATGTCTTCTTTATTAAAATTAAGAAATTTCGATACATAATCAAAACGATAACGAAGATTATTGTTCAAACGATTTCTGTCGATGTGTTCAGCCATGAGATTTAAACGAGCAATGTACTAGATATCTTTCTAGAATAAAAATAGAAAAGAAAAGAACCAGTTAGAATCTTATTTCATAAATGATTTCCTTCCTTTTTCTTCTTCGTCAAGAGTAAAGAGAAAAAAATGTTGGAAACTATAACACATTGATAAAATTGACATGGCTTAATTATGTCGTGCGACGGAAGGTGGCATGTTGAAATCGAGTGATATTATTGAAACATCACGGAAGACAACTGTTTACGATCTTAAACCATATGTAAAACTCGTTTGTAGGATTTTCATCATTCTTCTTGTTGCTCGTATTTGAATAAGGAGTACACTCATCGAAATGTCATGCTTATAAAATAAGCTATACTCATCCATGAACGAGAGAAGAAAAAGAAAAAAAACAAGAATTATAGTATCTCACTATTGAATTCATGCTAATCGTATTGTTTTCATATTCTCACATTATTATATAGACATTTAAGTAGAAGGAAAAAAAAAAGTTAATTGCTTAGAAATAAAGATATACTTTACAAATATATGCCAAAATTCCATAGTAGTATGGAAGACAAACGTTTTGCGTAGCGGAAATAAAATACTTATTTTCTATATTAGAATTATGTGCATAATTCGAACAGCCTTTATTAACCTTCGACTAATATGACAGCACTTTTGATTTTATTCTAATGCTTAGATTTCTCTTTATGAATGATTAGATGTTGGTACCACGTATTCCAACGTAGAGAATTATGTTCAGCATTTTATACTGTTAGATTGTAACTAGACACAAACATAGGAAATAACAGTTAATGTTTCTCGGTCTCAAGCAATTAATAATCGAATACTTCCTGCTGTTAAATTAGTGCTCAATCTGGAAAATTTGTCAAAATTCACTTGATTATTTGGAACATGTCTAGATGTCGTTGATCAATTATTTTCAAGTTTATAAGAAGTTCATTGAATGAATTTTTGAACTCGAATATAGACTAATGCATAATGAAAGTAACAATGTCTCATATTGAAGAAAAATTTGAATACCATGATATTTATCTTTCAAGTTATATATTAACGAGTATCATTTATTCATTTACTTCACACAGGGACATTGTGTTTTGCGAGATGAAATTTTGTAGTTACGCTTGAATCACTATCGAAGCAAAGTAATACTGTAAAAACGAATAACTACTATTTGAACACAATGGAGTTCCGATCAGCGAGCATTTTTAGATTGACAAAAAAAATGAATTTATTTTGTAATGGGGAGTATCTCGTAGTTTACGATTCGATAATTCTTACCTGTATTAATGATGTTGAGATTATCGTTCATATGAAGCTGAGTTATTATTTCAATAGAAAACGTACGAACTGTTTATATCCTATGTGTCAATGTTATGTTAGGTATCGTCTGTTAAAATATATAATCGATTATTTTGGCAAATACTAATAATGATATTCTCATGAAAACAACTAACCATAAAAATAAATTAGAATAAGAAAATAGACTACGAATGTTAAGATTCATTACAATTTTCATAAAAAATCTAAAACTCATAATTATTCTAGTGCATGCACTGAAAAATCCGGTCATTTTCGTCTTTTTTTTTCTGATTGATATTCCTCATGAATCAACGTCAAATTATTTCAAGTTATAATCTGTCAAAATAGTACTTAATTGAAGACATTCCAATGTATCAACTATATATATTATGTAAACAGTTATTTTGTTCGTATATTTTGCAATTTGATACACAGATACTATTCAATGTCTATTATGAATCAATGCAAAGAAAGTTATAGACTTGTAATTTCGTATTGACATGAAAACCATTGAAATTTGTCTCATGCTAGACAGTAACTAAAGAAAAATTTTTTACTCGTCTAATTAAAAATAAAGTCTATAGTTTATGGTGCTAGAACTGTCAGCTTTCATTCCTGAAAGTCATAATCATGAATTCATATGAACCTGTAAATCTGTTATGTCTTTTCAATCTTTCACATAAGACTATGTAAAAACAAAGAGATACTTTTTTTTCGTGTTATAATAATTTTATTAATATCAATAAATATACAAAGTCAAAGATGTTACACTTTTAATGACCTTATATATGAGATTGTTACACTAAGACTGAACAGATCAAATATTTCATTTGCATTTTATGCTAATGATACACCGTCAAATAGAAGAATTAAGTATTTACGAAACTATTTGATACTTTCAACGAAGAAGAAAAATAATTGTTTTTTCTTCTTAAATTAAACATGTTTGTGAAAAAGAAAACAGTTTTCTGGTGTCTCTAACTTCATAGGATAGAGAAAAAAAGTCAAAATGGAATTTAGTAAAACCAATGTCTCGTACATTTTATAGCGATTTCCCAGTAGAATTTTCTCCGAACTCTACTAATTAATGACTACAGTAGAGGGCAATCGCATGCTGAGTATTATACAAATCGGATAGTATGTGTGTGTGTGTTTAATTATGTTCTATTTTGGTCATGATGTCGTAGGTATTTTTCTTTCTAATGATTAACGATGACAAATTGCAACAGCAGCTCTATCATCGACTTCACTGTATGGACAGATATTACGCTATTTCATCACTTCGATTATCTCTACTTCATATGTAGAATACGAACTTGGTAAAAACAATGAAGATAACTGACAACATGATGTCAATATAAATATACAGTAATATGAAATTAGAATATTCAGTCGAACGATGACTGATTGTTATTACATCATTGAATAGATAGCATATGAGGCAAAAATGAATGCATTCTCTTTTATTGTTAACACTATGAATATAGCTCGATGATAAGTATTCAAAGTTCAATTCATAAAATTCAATCAAATGTCATACACTATTATCTGGATACATATTAGACTATTGATGAAGCATCGTAGTTTTTAATTATCGCTACACTTCATCAAGACAAGTCTATATAGATCAATGTGAGATTTTTGCTAACAAAGAATTCATTTTATTGGAATAGTTTCAAATTGATTTAACCTTCTAAATGAAACATCAAGTATGTTTTAAAATTTTCTGCGAAAGTGTTCATTACAGACTTTCCTAAATATTCTTAATCGAACTTTATCAAAGTATCTCATTCGTTAACAACAAGCTTTTCATGATGATGAAATTAAATTCACAGTGTTCATTACGTTTTGCATGGTAACAAATTTTAAAAGTCATTTCCTTCAATTATAAACAGAATAAAACAATCGTGAAATTATAAGTTTTCTTTTCATCCAGAAAAGTGTGTCATAAATATTTCATGCGTATCAAACCATGATATTTCTATCTAAACTCGAATAGTTCCCATTAATGTTAAAAGAATTTTCTTACTTGTAGATTTTTTTTTGAGTTTAATTCTCGCCCGATCAAGTGAAAACTTCACGGAAATCTACCAGTAAAATTTCTGTGGGTAAAACATCATAACAAATGTAATGGTTTTGTTCCTACTAACGACAATTTCAATTTATTTTATCTATTTTGAGATATACATATGCCTACTATTCTTTTAATCAACTGCAAAGAAAATAAACAATATAAATTAGAAGTAAATAATCATGGACTACAAAGAGAATCATACATTTCCTGAGAACCAATGAGGGTTCAGGTCAAGGGGGAAACATCTTTTTCGTCGTTTTTGTAGTAATGAACTTTTGGCGTAGATTCTGATTTTGTCCAAATTTTGTTATACTCCTAACTACTCCTTTGTGTTGTTCGTCGATTCGTGGCAGATAAAACATTTTCACATCTGTTACTGAACTTTGTGGAATTATTTCCCGGGAGCCTCATTTTCACTGTTTTTTGTACAATTTTGAGAATTTCGCTTGGTTGAATGGAGTTTTCTAAATTTTTTTCGTACTCCTAGCTACTCCTTGATGCTCTTCATGAATTCGAGAACAACTCAATATCCTCACAGTCACTTTGGAATTTTGCGAAGCTTTTTCAGTTCCAAAAGCTCATTTTGGCTGGGATTTCAGTTAATAAAATTTCATATCTAACCAATGAGTTTCTCTGCGTTTTTCTTGTACTCCTAGGGACTCCTTCAGGCCTTCTATTTGTTGATATTCTCCATTAGATTTTCCAAGCTTGCATTTATCTAGAAAACTATAAAGTCCAAAAACCATGATGTTTCCCCCTTGGTTCAGGTTAAATTTAATCTAAATGTTTCATCAATATTCGACAGCAAGCGAAGTAGATCATATTTCATAAAATAAGAACTTAACCGTATAGGAAATATATTTAACCTGGCCATGTTTGATTTCCATATTACAATGAAGGTTAATGAAACTTTTACTTTCTCTTCAACTAATGGATTTTCAGTTTAATAAAACATGAAAACAATTCATTGAATTTGAAAATTGATGATGATTGATCACAAAATACATTTTTCAACTTGTCTTGTTCTTCATATGTCGATGAAATCGTAAGTACAAAGCTATCTACATAAAGTAAACCATTACTAGTTCATGGAAATTATACCCTATTCCGTCTGATACAATAGAAGATCCTCGAAACGAATAGATTTGAAATTCATAATAGAAGACCCGCACCTTGGGACAGAAAACCCCTAACCTTATTCTTTTGTTAATTATTACAATATACTGAGAAATTGATTCTTGAAAAATAAATGATTCATACGCCATAAAAGTAATTAATCGAAGAAAATGAAGTGAAGCAGCCGAGTTTTTGAAAAGTAAAATATATATTTGTTGTATTTTTGTTCATTTTTTACTTCGTCTTGCAATATAATCATAGTGAACTAATTTAACTTATATTTTATAAAGTGCCAGTAGTTGTATGGCCAATTTTTCATTCACTGATTTTCTTCAACAAAAAAACACCATATGATTATTATCTGTATTAAATTTTTGAAGTCCTCCAGCGGTGAGACTACAGTTAATATTATTTTCCAAAACGTTTCTTTTCGCTTAGCGAAAAACTAGTATTATGTACTATACTCAGAACTTAATACTGATTGTAACCATATCGTTTTTTTTGGACGAAACTGAATGAATGAAAAATGATCTTGCCACTACTACTCCTTTATTTCACTATTCATGCATTCGAAATTACATTAGAAGACCAGTCTAAATAGCTTGTATGCTAAAGCATAATAGAAGACCTAATGTCTTCTATTGAGGGGAGTTGAGAGGATTTATACTTTGCAATTTTGCATTCTCCATGCATTTTCCACTTTACGGCTTGTCCACATAACGCGCTACTTCGGTGGTGAAGTTTTTGAAAACTTTTTTTTCCGGATCGACCAATTTCGACACATCATCGGATGCAGGTTTTTGCGCTGATTACGAATTTAATATTCTTTCTTGAAAAAAATCGTGTTTCAGATACCAAAACGACGTTTTAAACTTTTGAGAAATCGTATTTTTAATTTCTCTAGGGAGAAACGTTTTCGAAAACGTCTGATTATCATACCATTCGATACAGAATTTTAATGTCTACCAAATGGCACATTTATTTTTAACTTTCACTACCGAAGACAAGTTTTTAATTGTTGTAGATTTTTCAACTTTCTGTACGAATAACGGGGTTCCAGTTCGTCGTAGCTATTTGATTTTTTAAACACAGGTTATATATAGAGAAAAGACCAATCACTGTAAAAATTAAATAGATCTGAGCACGTTTAGTTACCTAAAATTGATTGACAAAAAAAAGTGTCACAGCGTTACGTTGTCTTTTCTCGCTTTTTATATGAGTAACGAGAGTGACGAGAACATTCTTTTTATCATTGAAAAGCTCTTTTCATGCTCTACATACTTGGTTCCAGGGCTAATTTGTTTGGAGACCGTTGTTTGCAAGGAATTGACAGATGAGTCAGAGGGTTGTAAATTTAGGGTCCTTCTGTGTCAGTGTTACGTGGCTATAAACCATTTCTGTAAACTAAAGAGTTCAACCTAAAAATATCAAATTTATAGTTTAGATAGAAGTTGTCGAGCTGCGTCGAATGGCGTCTGAATGAACTTTCTAGTTATCATTGTTCTCCAGATATTTCAAAAAATGATTGCCAAAATGTCACAGCGTTACGCTTGGACAAGCCGTTTACAGGAACGTGACGTTGGAAAAAAGCACTCTTTAATTTCGGACTTCCATAGTTTTTTTCTCTAGTCGAAATTAAATCTTTATCAGAGGAGAGGCCCGAAGACCAATAAATAAGAGTTTACTTCCACATACTTTTTAAAATTACATATCATGTTTCTCAGCACCAAGCGAATTCCTTGTACCATGTGCCTGCTTTCCGCTCATATAAATTAAGTTCTTTAAATTAAATGTTGTCGAATAGCAGAAAATACATTAGTCGAAGTGGGCGGTTAATAGCAGAGGATAGCTATGAGGACTTTTACTTTAAATTGATTCACAACGACAAGTCATCTACAAGCTTATTATAATGATGCAAAAGACAACGAATAGCAATAATATAGATTGGCAAAATCTTATGCTTTTGATGGGAAACGAATAGCTTTCACAGAACACAAGTGAATTGATTAGATAAACGAAATAAAAGTGCTATAGGAAAAACTCGGTGAATCATTGAATATGCCAGAATAAGAGACTACAAGACTTGGCATATTTATACCATAGAAGCTCATCGCAATTGAAAATCTGTCAGTGCCATGATGCGATCAAGCATCAAGCAAGTTGCCGTGTCCACTGCAGCTAGTCGAAAAAATCTTTCGAAATTCTTTGACATCACTGCACTAAATTAGAAACGTTGGTATGAATCTATGAGATTCATCTAGTCTCTGGATGTGACACTGATGGACACCTGAATCATGTACAAATCCATCAAACTTTGGAATGTCTTGTAAAAGGACTCTGTCGCCATGGACATCTATGATTTAGACACAGGCGGATTTACTATAAGATATTGGTGTCGCTGAAGTACTTATGATCATTGCTAGTGATAAAATAGTTGTTTTGAAAAATTAATTACTCCGAAATAATCGATTCTTACACTGCACACAACAAAAAAGTTTAAGAATCCATTGCTTCTATGTTAATTCACAATATTCTACAAATATTGTGATTAAAGTTTTTAAAACGTCATGACGACGTATCACGGCTACTAAAGAGATATATTCTTTATCATATCGATTTATATTGTACCGAAACTACAAAGTTATTCGTATTGAGTACGCAGTGTGATCATGAAGTGACACGTATGAGATAAAGGTGAGAAATCGAGAGAGAATTAAATATGGTTGAACTCTATTATTTGAAACACTGCACACGACTAATAGTTCTGCAAATATACAGTGAACACAACCAGTATCTGAAATACAGTTGAACTGCTGATAAACCATACAACTTGATGGTGAAAAAACAAATAACTTGAACATCACGGTTAATTACGTTGAACAGAGTTTAAGAACACTTTTGATTGAAGCATATAATAGGTCAAGTAAACCAATAGGTTCTTTGTAATTAGAACGAAGATTATTCACTAATTGGAATAAGAGGACAACTATCATCACAATTATGTAAATCACAGAGATATTCTAGCGTGACCTCTCATGTATCACTGAAATGAGTTTATTAAAATTTCTTTAAGTACACAATAATAAACTGCATAATGTCCAAATGCGGATGAAGACATCGTAAATAATCGTTCGTAACAAAATTATACTTGGCATGTGGTAGACACATGCAATAATTTGGTAGTTGACTACCATGTATTGGATAGTTCTTCGAAACAAGAACCAACGGTAGGATTGTACATGTTTTATTGAGATTGTGTTCGAATTCTTTTCTCTACTAACTACAGAAAAAATCATAGAAAAAGATGAAGCGTTCATCAAGATTGAACTTCGGTACAATTTTGAATGTGTTCATACTTCGAATTTGTTCAAACATTCATGTGAGAAACCTAGAAAAGTATTGATTCGATGATAAGAGAGAAATACGAAAATACAATATTTTCGTTGTTAGAAATGAGTGATGGGATTCGGTTCGTGATTTTTCAAACTGAACCGATTTCAAAATAAAGAAAATTGAACAGTTTTTACTTTTTGTTAGAATATTTCTTTAAGACAATTTATTTATTCAAGACATACATATAACGTCTTCGATAGTTCTAAGAGCATTCTGAGAAATTCAGGTGCAAATATTTTTAAGAGCATCGATGTTTTTGCTTAAAGATTTAAAAATACTACCCGCTGGCAAAGATTTTAGCATGTTTTTAGTACTTAGCCAATTTTACCATTAATCAGGAATTACTTAAGGTAAAGTCGTTCTTCGTTGAATGTAGAGTTTAAGGGAATGTGTTTTTTTTTCTTATGAAACAGTCATTCAATAGAAGAATATTTATTAATTAATAATTCTTAATTATCAAATAAATTCCTACATTGGTTTCAACTTCAATAGAATAGATCATTTTAATGATATTCTCAGACTTTTTTAATCTAAAAGAATAATAGTTCTGCTTACACAGATAGCTCAAGAATGAAAAACCTTTGTTAAAATTTTGTCAAAACACACAAATCAAGCGTTTCAAACGATGAGATTGACATTCATTTTGATATACTTCAAACTGTTTGATGAAGAAGAATATTAGAACAAGAGCGCATTCCATGAAGTTAACATTTTATGAATACCCAATTTAATCGATGATTATGAAATGCCCGACCAAATAATAGTCTCTTCGTCAGAGAAATACATCGTTTTTAACTTTAAATTTCTACATTGTTTTCAAATACAAAATGAGAAGCGAAACTTTATATTTGAACAGAAGAACTTCTTTCCATCAGTATAGATTGCCATTCTTTGAGAGATGTTCTCTGCAAATGTTATAAGGCCGTTCGTTTTTAGTAATAATTTACATTCAAGTCATTTTTCTGAGACTTTGTAATTTATTATTTCAAGGTAGTGGAACTTTTAACAGTGACATCCTAATAACGATGAGGAATTTATATGTCAAGAGACGAAGTGTTTCTCTTCAGAACTCAGCGTTCTTTTCCAAATTTAAAGTTTCATATCGTCTTCTATATTTTAAAAATTAATAAGTACTATGACCGATTAAACTTCAAAAGTCTGAAGATCTTAGTGAAATTAAATATTTTGAAATAGAAATTCGATCATTTTCTCCTAATGTTAATACTGTTTGCTATGCATTAGCGTCAATTTGAATACAATTTGAAGTTAAAATTATTACATAGTGATAGATAAATAATATTTATTTATAAATATGAACGCTCCGTACTGAATTGCAGTGAGTAAAAGTGTCTACTGAATGTGATGAAACAAAACTACTACTGGTGCTTATAAATCAATGGAATAATTGATTAAACATAATAAAATAAAATGTGCAACACTTTCGTTATCCACTTTTAGTGAACAAGTCAAAAAATGCATTAGAGTATGTTTTTAGATGACATCAGTTTTCGAGAATACTTGGAACCAGAGATGTCCATAGCGGTGCTACCGCTGCCGCGCCGCTACCGTCGCAGCGGTAGCGGCAACTTTCGCTTTTTAGGCGTCGCGGCGCGGCAGCGGTAACTTTCGCTTTTTAGGCGTCGCGGCGCAGCGCGGCAGCGGCAAATTTTCTTTTTTTATCGTCGCGGCGCATCGCGGCAGCGGTTGAAATTTTCTTTTTTTTCTATAGAACCTACAATACGTAAGTAGATTGTTTCAGTTTGATTCAAAGCAAAGCAATTTTTCTTTTCTCAATTAGTTTATTTTCGTTGCTCTTTAATCATATAACTGATATATGAACATTGGCATCACGTAATTATATGATGACTTGATGTAGGACCATGCTACTAGATTTTCAAGAATTTATATTCTACCTCATTTATAATGGACGTACATAACTATACAAACGAAAATGTTTCAATCATCATTATATGTAAAAATTTTAAATGGCAGATATTTTATTTTAAATATTGTAATCTATATTGTTTCATTCATTTACTACTATATAGTCACATCAGGCGAACCTTTTTTCCATACCGTCCAGCTAGCCAGACCTCAAGATTTATTTATAGCGCATGAGTTTCTTAGTCAAGATTCTCAAGTACTTCGTGCGCATATCAAATAATGTTTCCATAGGGCCAGTTGCTTTCTGTAAGTTGCTATAGTCTCTCGCTTTGTCAATGCTAAAATATCAGCTATTCAAACGAAATAAGAATACTCTATTTTATTCATACAATGCTTTCTACTTAATTTAATATTTCAAGTTTACAGGTTTTCTCGCTTACTCACAGTATGTTCGTTACTCAATTGAAGGTCTAAAAAATGCATGATTGTTGTCCATTTCATTATATACTGATATTTGACCTAATAATTCGTACGGATTGTATGCTATATAATCGATTTTTTATTAGAGAACAGGGAACTTGCTGTAGATCGTACTATTTATAACGTCGTGGCACCAGCGCGGCAGCGGCAACTTAGTTTTTATTGCCATCGCGGCGCGTCGCGGCAGCGGGTAAAATCAGATTTTTCTGAACTCATTGCGGCGCGGCAGCGGCACAGTACCAGCCGCGATGGACATCTCTGCTTGGAACCGAACCAGTTCCATCACTGTTAGACATTAATGATTTTGCAAAGTTTGACGATATCTTACACAATAATTGGTTCAATTACAAAGGTAACATCGTAGAGTACGAGTGCTACAATGTTTCTATTGTTGCATATATATCGAAGTAGTTGTCATCAAAACACGAAATAGTCGTTGAATAAGACATGATGTATATCAAACTAATGACATGATCTAACATGTATATTACACGTAATCAGCTAATGTTTAATATCTAGGATTGAAAGTGCACAATCGATGTTTTGACCGTCTACAATCAAATACTATTCCTATTTGCCATGCAGCGAGAATAATTGTAATACACTAGTATTGTAAATGATTGTTGTTCACCTCTTTCACTGAAGATATCTGCTATGATCAAGATTTCTCTTTGAATTCGGTATCTAATTCGATGTACGTTATGAACCAAAAATAAGTCGACAAAATCTGTTATTTTTTGTAGAATTTTTCGGTGTGCCGTAGAAAGGTCGAAAGGAACAATGTCGAAAGGGAAAAATATCGAAAAGAAAATGGTCGAATGAAAAAATATCGAAACGGA
>OENT01001257.1:0-50682 GCA_900239685.1 Rotaria macrura | reverse complement strand
GCAGAATCTGACGAACTCGATTGCGCAACGTCGGTCGTGGCTAACGCTGGGTGGCTCTGAAGTGATTATTTTTGTCTATCATTTATTCCTGGCAAGAGTGTGATTTGCAGCGATTCGTTGACAATCCCGACGCCTCAGTCTAACAAAGAAGATGATTGCGAAATGAATCGGATCAACAAAATATCTCCTGAAATAGTAAATCATAAATCGAAATGATTTTTTTGTTTATATTTTTCTTTTAATACATCGGGACGGCCAAGTGTTACGGAATTTCAGTTTTTAAGATTGTGCTCTTTGTAACTTCTTTGAAAGACGAGGCAAGTTCAGAAATTTTTATCAGAAATAGCACTCGTTTAGATCTATCTCCAGTAAAAATGTCATCCTTTTGTCTTTAACAGCAGTGGTGTTATCCCTAAAATACTAAACGTTAAGGAATTTCAAAACACTTTAATCTGTTACAGAGTAGCCAAGAGTGAATCATTTTTATACGAAAGAGCGAAGAATTCAAGGTATTGTTGCATTCAAATGTTTTTGAGCTGCTAAGAACCTGTTAGAATACCAGATCGCTTCTAATCCACGTTTCCTTCATCAAATAAAATTGCTTAAATTATCGCGCGTTACGGAATTTTATATTTTCTTTAATCTCTGCAGAGGAAGGTTTCATAAATTTTAATTTCAAACTGTGAAGATAAAACTGGTTTTTTTTCTGATACAGGAGCACCATAAAAACTATCTTATCTTTCGAGTAAATTAGTTTTATTCTTACAATAAAATCTCATAAAACCCTCTGACTATTTTTCAGACAAAAATGAAATGTAAAAACGTAAAAGAACTATACTTTTTGAATGAAATTCATCGACAGAATTTTATTTCAACATATGTGGAGAGAAAAATTGGGGTTTATTTTACTCCTCTCATTGTTTAAAACGGTTCTGATAATCTGTTGATAGTACACGTCCTATTTTCGAAATGTTCTCCATCCCTTGCCAATTTTAAACCTTACCCAGACGAGAGCGCTGATCTTTGGCCGTGCCCAGTTCTTATTGAATCTGATTAGATTCCGAACAACTTATAAAAACATGACCATTGATATTTAGTCAGTTTTCAGTATTCTTAGCTACAGAACAAATAATACCGACAAGAAATATAATATAGGATCACAGGAGAAGTCGAAGCTGAAAATCTGATCAATTACTTAGTGAACAGCTTTCGATTAGGTTGAGAAAAGATTTATGACAATATTGTTTTCAAAGAAAATACAAATGACAGTATGGCTTCAATGTTTCTCAATAAATCGTATAACTACAGCCCATAGTCTTCCTTTGAAGTAAGAAGTTGTGTAGAATGCGAGAAGACTACTATTCTTTTAATGTTATATGTTTTCATAAGGGACAAATTTTAATTATCCTATAGATAAAATAGTATTTTTCGTCTTAATTGTAAACTGACAATATTTGGTACAATACATACCTGATTTTTCTATATCTTTTCGAATATATTCTTCTGCATTATCTTCGAATTCTTCAACATCTGATTCTAAATATGAATTTATTTGATAGAGATAAGTGAAAAAAATTCGAAACACGATATTAACCTCGAAGAAATAAATTTGGCAGAATAACTTGTTCACAGACGACTTTTAATATATCACCACCTTCAAACATACTACAATGATGACTTCGAGCAGCTAATGTTGATAAGAATCGCATTGCTGTTCCAACAAGCTTAAATACAACATAAACACATAATCATATTATACAATATTTGGAGCATAATAAGAATCATAGCGTAGGAATTTTAATTGCTAATTAACCTTAGTCTACTTCAGACTCGTAGGAAACTATTAAAGCTTACAGAAACTATGTCTTTTTTCTAATGAATGTTACTCCATTAGATGACTTCTCTCATCATCTGTGTATCTCAAAATCATTCAAGAAACTTCGTTCTAGCTGACTAGTACATATCGAGATTCAATAGACCATGCCAATATGTTGAGCTTGATTAAATCCAAAGTTTTAATCAAGCATTGTTAATATTTGAATAAAAACAGCACTTTATGTGACAATAATGAATGTTGAAATTTCTGAAACACTTAGAATTAGAAAATAACGACGATGATATGTCGGGCATTTGCGCTCGAAGAAAAATAGAAATCAATAGAATGGAGAACATCCGTAGAGAAGAGTTAGCTGATTAATGCACGGTTTTGACTGGACTTCATGCGTTGAAATAATCATCACGATCATATGCAACATTTTGTTTTGCGACATTTGATCAACCTTCACCTGTTACCGTATCAAGAACATTTTGACAAGATTGACTTGTTATGATATGTATTAGTAATATTATACTACATTTTCGCTTTGAATATGTATCATCTTCGTCCTTCACTATTTGTTTTTCTCGCTTTCTCGAATGCCTTGTAGTCTATCTATATTCTCAGTGCGGGGAAAATATTTCCCTTAAAACATACCAAACAACAACTTAAGGGGGGAGTAGCGACCCCCTTAGTTTCTAATTTAATAGGCTCATTCGATAGAGCATAATTTGTTACGTATATCCTCAAATTTTGACGTTATTTGCATATATTTAATCTGAGTTATTTCCAAAACCAGACTGAATTTTTCGATATAAATTTATCCTTAGATATGTTCAGTTAGAGACTGGTTTCGGGCATAAAGAAAAAGCAAAGTAAAACTTTCTATACATGAATCAATAGAGAATTCTTCGCTCTATCGGATTCATTCTGAACAAGCTTGAAAGAAGAATTCTTTCATACCGTTTGGTAGGTAATAACTTGGTGCCGACAACTTCTTTTTTTCATTTCAATGGCTTTTTGTCGTGTTTTCTTCATCATGACTGTGCTTAAAGATACTTTCTTACATACGCTTTGATAGAGCATTTAAAAATCTACTAAATGGTATTAAATTCTTTAAGAGAAGACATATCTCACGCTATTTTCAAGAGACGAAATATGTTGATCTTTGAAGTTCTAGGAAAAATCTTCAACAACTGCTTAATTTCACCATCAAGCATTGTTTCTGGTGTAAAATAAATATAATATTTAAAATCAGCATTAAAAACTGATCCAGACAGTACTGGTTTCACATTAAAAAAGTTTTTTTAAGAAAATTCACCTATACTCATCTACAGTGCATTATTGGTTAACGTATCGTCGGTAGGGGAGTACCGGTGAATTTTCTTTAAAATAACTTTAGATGTGAAACCAGTACTGTCTGGGTCAGCTTTTAATGCTGATTTCAAATATTATATTTATTTTACACCAGAAACAATGCTTGATGGTGAAATTAAGCAGTTGTTGAAGATTTTTCCTAGAATTTCAAAGATCAACACATTTGGTCTCTTGATAATAGCGTGAGATATATGTCTTCTCTTAAAGAATTTTATACCATTTTCTAGATTTTTAAATGCTCTATCAAAGCATATATAGGAAAACATTTAAAATCATAATCATAACTATTAAAACACGATAGTAACTCGTTGATGTCTAAAAAAAGATGTCTGCAGCAGTATTCACTATCAAATGATACGAAAAGATTCTTATTCTAAATTCAATCAGACTATGTCTGATCGAGGGGACAATCCTCTATTGATTCATGTATAGAAAGTTTTACTTTGCTTTTACTTTATGCTCGAAACCAGTCCCCAACTAGATACATCTGGGGGCCAATTTTTAGTCAAAAATTCAGTCTGGTCTTGGCAATAACTCAGATGAAATATATACAAATAACGTCAAAATATGAGGACATACGCAAAAAAATTTTCTCTATCGAATGAGTCTATTGAATTAGAAACTTAGGGGGTCACGAAGCCCCCCCCCCCCCTTTAATCTAGTCGTTGTTGACTTAACTATCCGAAATAATAATTTCCCCCAAATCATCCAATTTCGTGTGGATTCATTGCAGTGATTTATCAAAAAATGTCGTTCGACAGATGCTAGATATTTATCTATGATACGATTTTGAATGACTCGGATTTCAATGACATAAACAATTGAAATCGTAGTCAAACTCGTGGTAGTTTATTAGCTAAAACCTTTACGCACGTATTTGTGCATTTCTTATTTTGTTCGGATAAAATCACTTTGATTCAAGCTCATGTACTGATTGTTAAACGTGAACGTGAGAGAAACGAAAAATATGATCTCACAGAGAATATAAACCATAGATAAAATATGATGTCATGCGTCGGTAACATATAATATAACAAACAATTCTCATCGAAATTTTGAATTAGAATATCGTTACTACCTATTTCATTCATTCTATTCTAAACATTGAAAAAATAAAATAAAACGTAAAATTTACATCATCAAAGCATGGTGAAAGATTCAATCGTGTTAGAAGAGACCATATGACCAAGGCGAATTGTTGCGCGAATGGCTTAAAATCATCACTGTAATTGTCAGCATAAAGAGCAACAGCACGACAGATTTCTGTTTTCACTTTATCTAATATTCCAGCATCATGCCTCTAAAATAAATTTTAATAAATATGACTCGAATTCGTTTAAAGCTTTACAGACATCAGAATGAAGATTAGGGTGATCATAAGAAAGTAGTGTCATGAAATGTGTCATATAGAGTGTTAAATTATCTTCGAAATGTTCTGGTAATTCCTATATAAATATTTGAAACAAAACCTTTTCCACTAGATGAAATATTATGATATTAAAAATATTACTTGAGCATTGAGATCGTAAAAGATCTTAATACAAACATATAATGAATCAAAGATATTTTTCATTTCCATTGTATCAGATTCTTTTTGAGGATAATATGCCATTAATGACTAAAATAAACAAAAGAGAGATTTGAATAAACCAACTAGTAAATGCCAGATCAGTCAACTCGTCGGATTTTACTTTGAATAATTCTGTAAATGCTGGTGCAAACTTTTCGAGAACTAATTTAATTTCTAACCATAATTCATCCGATTTCTGTTCGTATCTGTATCGTTCGAAAAGTGAATGCGCCGTTTTTAAAACACCATTAATTGATTGAAATGAATTTCTTGTCGATGGCTGTTGAAATTGGCGAACCATGGTATCAAGTAATGTTGGCCATTGATCAGGAAAATCACATTTACCAATTACTGTTATAGCATCGGATAATTGTTGTTGAATATGTTCAGGAGAACGTGTCATTAAATCAATAATATGTTCTTTTATATGATTACGATCACGAATGGATATTGGATTCGTTGTTGATGATGATGCATCAAGTGATGGCCAATTACGTTTAACAAAATTTTTAAATGTTATTACAGATGCGCGTCGAATTTCATCCGGTACGGTTGCACTTTCAGATAATGTTAATAACAAAGACGAATAATTTTCGTTTCGTTCAATTTGCTTTAAAGTTTTTTCAGCTAATAAGAAAAAAGATCATACTTGAAAATTTAGTATCGGACATGTTACCTTCTGCTCGTTCTTCACCATTTGGAGATAATGTTTTGCGTAAATACGTTGCCAATGCTTCAAGATTTTGATCATTGATTTCCATATTGACTTGTTGAATTGTGAATATTATTGTATCTAAAATCAATTAACACGAATGAATTCGTATGTTCTACCAGAATTCAACAGATTAAAATCGAATCTATCGAAAACAAAGAATAGTCTAACGAAATAGATCGTATAAACGAATGATCTATTTTATTATTATGATTATTATTCGATATTGGTGAGTCATGCATGAAAGAAACAAATTTTCTTTCATTGTTTTCTTTTGTTTTACACTATATAAATTGGGTTATAAACGTTCGTAGACATGCATTGATATGTAACGACTATATGAAATCTCTTTGCTATTTGCTAATATTTCAAAGATATTACCTTAAAATTATTATAGAGGACGTCAGTTATCAGTATTTATTATGCTCCTTATATATATATATGTGCATCATAGAACAACAAATTCGAAATCTTATAAATACACGAAAATAATGATTGATAGAGAAGAGTACGAATCAATTGATAATTTTCCTCACACGTGGAATCCTTCAAAAAGAAGACTTGCATATAGAAGTTCCTGAGTATGATAGAAATATTTGTTAATGTTTTGGTGTTAATTGTCGATTATGATTTTTAACATATTTCCTTGAGTCTGTGCAAATAAAATGGATGAGGGCTGCTCAAATACAGATACAAAATGTACTCTGAAACTAGCACATACAGACCCCTCACAATGAAAAAAACTACATCGACTAGACAGCCACTAACCGACGACTACGATCACCTAGTCGTTAAAAAAAACTCAGAATCACTTAGCATGTATTATCATATACTGGGGGGAAAACCGAGCCTCACTTACCTTATATAATCACGTATTATCATGCACTGGGCAAGTACATGATAATACAAGGTAAGGTGAGACTATAGGTTTTTGACTCAACAAATGAGAATACACACAAAAGGATGATACGAAGTGAATGTACAAATCCTGTAGACGTGTATGTTTGTTTTTTCAGAGTATATCTTGTATTTGTCTTTACGGAGCTATGGAATGCATAGACTGTGCGTTTATGAATACGATTCATAACATTATTTACATACATCACACAAGTCTTTTTTCGTAAAATAGTGAACATTCCGACAATTCATGCAACAGAATTTGGTTCTTCTCGTGTATCTATGATGAATAATCACAGCATTCTACGGCCGGATACCCAAGCAGACAAACTTTCTCAAACACGAGTGTAAACACCGTAAAGTACCTTTTTCTGAGTGTTTAAACTCGTGTGAAAAAACGTGGTCGTGTAAGCGCCAAAGAATATGTGTTTTTCAGCGTGAACGTGATCAGTATTTTTCCATTCAATATTTCGAGGTGTGTAAACGCCCGTAAATCTTGCTTTCTGCTCATGTACACGCTCATTTCTTCTCACACGCGTGTAAACTATCAGAAAGTTTCTATTTCGAAAGTTTTTTCGCAATATTTTTACAGGCACGCTTGTAACGATAGCTGATAACAGTTTCATTGCCCAAAAAATGCATGATTTCACAAGTTTTTAGAACATATTTGCGTCGTTATTCATTTTCAGAATTTCAGCGTTTCAAAGAGCGGTAATGCAAATTTTTTGGCGTTTCAGGCAAGAAAATTTTTCATCATTGTTTTGATTAAACATTTTTGGTTTGAACGGCCAAAGAAGGAGAATTCCGTGTGTGTTGAGAATGAAAACTTTTCAAGCATATTTTTCTCAAAGATTTAGATGTTAAAACGGCTTAAAGCACAAACGTCGGGGTATTTTAACGAATGAAATTTCTCAACTTTGTTTCGTGCAGAATTGTGCACGTTTAAACTATCAGATATTGAGAACAAGGTGCTTGCTTATAGATCAAAGTTTTGTCGTTTGAAGTTGTGCTCGTTTATACGATTTTACTTCCAAGCCGGGACACGTGGGTACACGTATGATAGTGATTTTTTTAAAGCAATCAAATGCGAATAGAAAGGAGTTTTGTAACCACAGAAATAGCTGAAGCTCGACCATGGTAGTGAGTATATTCATTGATCATTCGATTATTTGAAGTTTTATGTACTGGAACATTCTTATTTTTAAATTTCGGGCGTATTTGAGTTATCCGACCGAATGTCCTAGTAATTATTTTTTATCACATGGTCACGTCTCTTATTCTGATATTGATAATGAGATGAACATTAATCTGACATACAATATAATAATTAAAGCCAAAAGTTTGCTCTGATCGAAACAGCAACCAAGTATTATCGAGTAAATGAAAGTTTAATTTTAGGTTCGGATAGCACTTATAACATCTTTAAATAAGAAAATTGAAATTCACAATGGAAAATGGATTGGTTCTATAATTGCCATTATGTTATTTAAAGACATGGCTAGGTTTTTATTATAGACGTGAAAGACGTATCGAATCCATACTCATCTCGAAAAGACTAAGCTGTAACATTTGAGCGAAAATAAAATACTTATTCGGTTTTTACCTAAACATTATTTCTGTGAAGCATTGGAGTTACTTCTTCATATGAAATGAAAATCTCACAGTGAATAAAATTAATTTTCTATTACAAAGAATTTAAAAAATTCTTTGTCGTAAATTGAATCGCACTATGATAGTTTGCGTTGATCAGGGCTTTGTATATTTCTCATTTCGTTTTGAGAAAGGACGTTCCTTTTAAAAATAATCGTTTGCTGGAAAATAAATAGCAAAACGGCCGTATTTGTGTATACATATCTCTTTACTAACTCAATTATTCGTTTTCATAGTCCTCTAGCGAGAAAAATATGAAGAAGTAGTAAACACTTCTGCTCTTGATCGTAGTCATGGAAGATTCTCTTTAACTTTCTTTGTTACCAAATCCACATAACCTCATGTCAGAGCTCTGTATTGATTATTTCTCTTCAGATTTTAGTCGGCTCCACAACCATATACATGAACATTTTCTTATACACATATCTATCCTCATACTTGACTTTATCTTCCCATTTACTGATGCCCTTGATAATAGAGGATACAATGCAGGAGAGAAAAAAGGTTACACATCAACGAACAACATAATCTCCTATTCCTTAAAATCAAATACTTATATTAACGATGAAACGGGTTCAGTTTTTCTTTTGATCATTTTTAACTGAGATAGGGACAATAATCAGTTAGATAGATAGATGTTTAGGTTCACCTCCAAACAAAAGTGTTTACTCTTTCGTCTTTTCCACAACACGATATAGAAAACAGTGTTACAAATATTTGGCACAATTTCATCCCTCCCCGTCTAGCAGGCCTCTACTGATATACCCTAAGGATTCCAGCCAACTAGAGATTATCTGTTGAACTGGATTGAGTTGATTCGGTAAGTTTGCTTTTCTTTTATAGAGATTAAGGATTTTATACTTGAAAAGCTCAAAAACAGAAATACATCATACGAACCCCAGTTAATTTATAAAATTATTTCTTTAATCTAATAATACAGGTAACTATGTATTGTGTCACACGTTTCTCACACAGTCCATTAAGATAACATCTGCGTTTTTCTATGTTCCATACCCGTAGTACTGCATAGATGATCACTACAAGAACGGTTTCAGAAATCTCTATTTTAGCCTAACATATTGCTTATCTCGACTTGTTTTAATAAAAGATGTACGTCTATAAATGCCATAAAGCATTACTATAAAAAAATAACGCGGCAGATTTCTCCTCAATTTGAATATCTTAGTTAGAGATTTGATAGTTATCTTACAGCTTTTTACCTTACTCAGCTCCCATGGTAGTCGATTTAACCATCGACTCAGAATGTACGGCCTACTCTTAAACTGAAGATATGCGCAAACACATAAGAAACTAGCACATATCAAATAGATAAACTCAATTAGCGAATAAATCTATTAAGAAATCACTTAAATATTGAAGGACTTCAAATCTTTGCTGAAACAAATCCTAATAACAGATTTACTATACGGCCTATTGCATGGGGTTTCTCCCAAAAAAAACACAACTGTCCTCAAATTCCTAAAATGTCCCTTCATTTTGTAGAGCTTAAAAATTTAGGTATATGGTAAAAATTTCAGCTCCCGTGACTGTTCCTTTAAAAAGATATATGTGTCACAAGTTTTGCTGGAAAATCGAAAAACTTGAAAAAATGAAAAATTTTTGAAAATTATCCATCGTTGTTGTTGTGACTTTTTCAACATTACAAAGACTAAAATTAATTATGATTACATATTCTTGTTCCCCAAAGTGTGGCGCATTTTTCCATATATGAGTGATGATTTTCCATTGCTCTAATAGAAGCTATTTTTGGGTAATTCTGGGACTAGTAATAGATATGAGGGTGCTCACACTTATTTTTCAAAAATTGAAAATGGCTATATTCCACTGTTTCGTGACATAGTACAATTTGTAGAGGAAAATTTGCTCTATCAAACCGTGTATTCGGAATATCAGCCGCAATGTAAATTGTCGAGTTATAAGCATAAATTTTCTTCTTGAAAAGACTAGTTTAGATAATATTTCCCATTCGAACCTGTACTATCAGAAAGAAAAGTGATGATTTTTAAAACAATAGATTCAAAAGAATACGACACATTCATAGTCGTGGCTATCTGTTTTACAATTGAAGCAAAATGATTTAATTTTTGTTTCCTTCCATGATAGAACATCTCTTGACAAAAACGCAAGGGGGTACAGTGAACCTTTGAACCTGAAGTAACTTTGGGCGACTTCCCGTAGTGCTTTTCGAAGTCATTTTTGACTTTAAATTTACTTCAAGCTACGTCAAGCATTTATCTTTGAGTTAATTTTCGATTTCAAGTCAATTGATTGCCCTTTGTGAAAACGTGCAAAGAGGTTTTAGAAAACTGGGTATTCTATGAGATCATTCTATGACAAATGCATGACAGATAAGTTAGAACATCTGAATCTACTTCTATGACGAAAAGTACTAAATTCAATAAAACGATGATAACTACTAGCCTCTTTCTTTTTTAATGTATTTATCGAGCAACTGATAGTTTATGAGACATCTGCGGAAAGTTTACACGCCAAGACGAAAAAAATCACTCCAATGCTTCTATTTAGGAAGCTCGAGTATAGATCAGTAAATTCTTAGTCTATAAACAAAGAAGTATGATGCGTCATCAAAAATGAACTTTTGAAAATGAATAGGCTGTCATCCAGCAGACCCAGTTACGCACTACTAATTAAGTAAATCTCATAATACAGTATTTTTTTCACGGGTTATGTCTGACGCACACCGAGTTGTCAACTAGAAATATAGTGTTTTACTAAAAACAGGTATAAAAGAATCCGTTTCATGAAATTTTTAATTTTGCGCGTGTGATGAGAATAAGACCTAGACGACAATGTTTTTTCAATTGAACAAGCAAGAACAACGCGCACTGTTGACGTAAATCAGAATGTGTTGTGCTTTATTATTATAAGTACTTTGTAAAAATTTTGCTATGCTCATCCGATAGTGACGTATTTCGAATTTCAGAAGAGGGGTGCGAGTATCAGCAAAGAACACAGCGATCGTTTCATCACATTCCGCCACTTCCATCTAAAACAAGTCACAGGTTTTTGCTCCAGTATCTAACTTCTTAATTGTACCTCTTGGTGGACTTCGTTTAATGTATTTGTTCTTTCAATTCATACTTACCCACACTCACGCTCACTCAGTGAAAAAATATCAAATTATGGGAGATTTACATAGATTATAATCGGATTTTTCAGCACCAAAATCCAAATTATAATCTATTGCAATCGTCGAAACGAACGATTATTTGATTTTTAATCAAACAATAATCTTAAAAATCCCGTAACATTTTGATTAAAATCATATGATATGGATTTAATAGGATTTTAACCAAAATGTTACGGGATTTTTAAGATTATTGTTTGATTAAAAATCAAATAATCGTTCGTTTCGACGATTGCAAAAGATTATAATTTGGATTTTGGTGCAGAAAAATCCCAATTATAATCTATGTAAATCTTCCATAACTTGATATTTTTTCACTGTGCACAAACTATTAAAGTTGCTCAGTTTCAACTTTCAAGCGTTTCAGTATTTTTACTTTTCGATGTATTCATCTTTCGATTTTCCACATCACATTTTCATTTCAAGTAGAATTTGTTATGTCAGAATCTTCACAGCGGAAATCATAGGATTCATAATTGAGAGTGATTCAGTAGCGTCATCAGTTACCAATTAAATATTTACATAAGTAAATATTTAATTGGTAACTGGAATTTTCCAACACTACTCTTTCTGCTTCTCAAACGTTTTTCTATTTCTTTGCCATGCTGACCTTCTTTATTTCAATTATTATATATTGGAATATGCCGCCATAGTCTCATGTGTATATATACATATACATGCATGTATATAGAAAGACAATTTATTTCACACCACAAGAAAATCAATTTTGTATAAGTAATGTAATGTCTCGAAATCAGAATTTCTTTACTGTCGTTTCGCCAAGAAGACTTTCTTGATAGAGAGAATGGCTTCAAACATCATATGATAGATATTGAAATATTATAATTATAATCTTCGTCAATACAAGAAATAGGTCCTTCTCCGAATGCAACGTAGTCAACTTGATTGTTGGTATTGTATTCAGAAATGAGTATCGAAAATTCTATTCTAATTTTATTTTTCCTACAGGACAACCTTGAGACAATTAGCATATAGTTGGCTGGTATAACATCATGTCTATGCTTTCTTTCCTATGTGTATGCGAGGAAAAACCGTTTCAGACAGCGTACTGCAAGTCATACGAACTTGATATATACTGGTGCACGTTTCTATTGAAATTTGAAGAACAAGGAAATTCACAAGAAATGCTGTTTTCACTTATCAATTT
Organism: Rotaria macrura; assembly: GCA_900239685.1. NCBI lineage: Eukaryota > Metazoa > Rotifera > Eurotatoria > Philodinida > Philodinidae > Rotaria > Rotaria macrura. The sequence goes on along the minus strand of OENT01001257.1, from coordinate 38,323 downwards.
TAATCATATCATCTGCATCAAACCGCAAAATATTCTTTTACATTCATTATGTTCTAAGCTAGCTGTGTATCAGTTATGTCATATATACTAGACAAATATGAATGCCTTCCAGCTAACAGTTTCTATGCTTTCGACTCCATTAACGTATCAACATACAAGAATACCAAAACACGTTATTTGTTTGTGATTGAAATCCTTTTTTCGACTTACTATGATTAGTGAACTCCCATAAAAAGAGAGCGATGCATGACAACGTCGTATACTTTGAGAATAGGTTTTATAACATTCATCATGAATCATACTTTATCGTGTCCCTTAATACAACTTAAATGAGTCGTAGACGGAGACGAAAACATTGCTCAGCCATTGACGAACTTATTATCCGTAAAAATCATTTCCTCGAACCTCGATAAATAATTTCAACCATTCTGTTTTTTTCTTTATTTATCGACTGACAGCTATATTTTTGCCACGTACACATCGTGTAAGAGGTAACAAATATAAACGCATCATACCTATGAAATGAAATTTTCTTTTCATCCTATTGGATTGATAAACCACTTGAATGCGCATATCTTGCGTGGTTAGTTACAGTTACTCTGACGTGTTTTCATAGTGCCTATTTGAAAAATGGTTCATTCGTGATGAAATGCGAGATTAATTCTGATGAAGAACTTTATTCTTGTTAATAATCGACAAGTGAGTGATGAGTTTTCGATCTCAAAATTACTTTCTTCAAGAAGGATTGGAAAATTTTGATAATGCACAACTATGATTCAATCAGTCCTTCTAGATTATACTACATTCTTACTTCAACATGGCATTGGGCGAGGGCATATACATCATTTGGCAGGATGCTCATACTGGTGTTGCAGGTGAATATCAAAAGTTCAAAGAGCAATTCCAATCAGAACTTTTCCCAATCGCTAGTATGCCACCGAATAAAATCAATGAGGCTATCCAATATTTTGAGAACAATAGCGTACCGATACATTTCGTTTCCAATAATGAGCAAGCACTTGCTTTGATTGAAGGAGAGAGAGACAAGCAAATAATTTTAATTTCGTCTGGCACACTTGGAAAAGAATTTATTCCAGAAATAGTTTCTAAATTTCCACGTGTATATTTTTTTCATCTTTTCTGTGCCCAACCTCAATATTTAATAGACTGGGCTCTTGAAAATGGATACGATCATTGCATGAAAATACTTACTCACGAAACTGAGCTTCTCGTTCATTTGTTACACGATAGTTCTCAAAGAATCATGAAATTAGGACAATCTAGCATGAACTGACGTGTTGGACGGGATGCGCATAAATGTTTTGTGACAGCTGCAACATTGGAAATATTTGCAAATGATGTGAACACAGGGTATGCTCGGGTTCTTGATAATCTTCAGTTACTCCAAGGCCCGAATGTGCTTATTCAGAGGGCACTCAATTTACAACCATAACCATCTATGTTACGGGAACAAGTGATTAGAAGCTGCCTCAATTCGTGACAGCACTGAAGAATTTAAACAAATTTTGATTTTCTGGTTCAATATTTTTTCTTTCACTCAATAGTCTTTTTTAAAGTTTTTCATTAAAATCGAATGAAACTTCAAACTTTTTCCTAATAATTGCTTTGATCAGATATGCAAATAAAAAGAAAACTTCATCGTCAAAGTCGAATGAAATGATTGACCTCTTATTTCTAAGCATTCATTCATTAACTGTTTTTCGAAATGTTTCTTTTTTATCATATCCTCAATTACTTATAATCTTTTGATTTAGGTTTATCTGATTTTTATCTATTTAAGAATAATTTAACATGAATCGCGTGGGATTCAATGCATCAACGACATCATCATCAATACAGGATTGAAGCAATCTATCACTAGGCAGACTAAAGAAGAATGTAAAAAACTCTCTGTTGACTAGTAAATGTGTCTGTATGTGTTCTTCGAAGCTGAAGAATATAATTTTAATACATTTAATGAAAACAACTTTCACGATTTTGTTCAAGCTTTTGATTACACAAGCAACATGTGAGGGTCCCTGCATTCCAATTGGAATATCAAAATAACATGCGTATTCTTGCATGCTTCAAAATAGCACGTCTATTTTACAAACGATAACGTGACCATGAATTAGAAAAATATTCAACATAGATGATTATCATCAAACATTACTTTGACGGTGAATCTCAGTGAAGATTGCGTGACAAGTTGGAAGTTTTTATTTTTCACAATTATTCAAAAACATATTTTGATATTGCTTTCATCATTATGCCTTAGTGAAATATATAGAAATCAAAATTCTATCTACTTTAAGTTAATCATCACTATATTCATGCTAGCGACTGAGATAGTCGTTGTCGTTGAGCAGATTATAAGATTGATAGGTTTGGTATAAGAACATACATGACATGAATTCCTTGATTTAAGTTTAAATGATAATCATCGGATCACTAACTGAATTAAGCATGCTAAGACAACTTGTTCTGTATGTAGCAATCAACTACTTTGAGAAATTGATTTTGGATAGGGGTGTGTCAGTTCCATCCCCAAAGAGGTGACGATGTATCAAGTTAGGCTGGTATATTGTCGAAGAGATTGTCCTGATCATCAACGATTCAATTAAAAATTTAATAGTACGTTGTTCATAGTTTGACTCGACTGATCCGCCTGTCTTTCTAGTGGTAAACTTCAAGTATTTAAAACAAAGAATCATACAAATTAGAGATTCAAAATGTTAAATTGATGTTGAGTTCAGTGTCTGATAAAGAGCTGTTTCTTTTTGTTAATCTGATGTTTTCATTTCATGAAGAAAAAGCATTATATCGAATGTTGGATCAGTTATTTTACACAAACTATAATTCAACCTCTTAGAAAAATATTATTTCAACTCCATTACAATTCTATCATAAAATTCGAATATATATTCTATAGTATTAAAAAATTAAAACTAATTAGCCATTGGAGAATCATTTGAAAGATGAATTCTGCGAAGTAGTTGTTCTTCAATGTTATATTCGAAATAGTTGATACTGGTGAATACTTGACATTGTCTCAGTTAGTTCTCTCAAGCATCCAAGTTACGTAGTTTAATTTACAATTACGGCTTTCAATCCATTGATAGGAGAAACCATATAGCATCGATTGATTTTGTACGACTGCAAATCTTTGCAATAAAATTTTTTTGACTGAATTATAGATACATTATCCTGTATTATAACATCTAATATTTCACAGCACCTATATTGATAAAGATGTTCATATACATGCAAAACGCAGGTAACACACAGACGTTTTTTCAACTTCGAACGACTATATCTACAGAATGATAGAAGGGACAGACTTGTAATTGTTAAGAAATATGTACGTAAACTAATTCTATCATACTTGAAAATTTCAGCCTTAACTATTTTGTTACTTGGATTTGATGAGGAAAACACTAGTCGATAACGCACAGACAAAAACGGCGGCCCTCGGTTCTTGGGGGATAGAGAAGGATTGATTAATCCTGCCAACTACTCCATAATCATAAATTTGGCGGAATGTAGTTTTATAGCTGAAAGACAAGGCTATCTTCTTCTGGTCAAGAGAAAACATTCACAGCTTGAAAAATGAGTGATCTATTGACAAAACATTAAGTAACACACAGACATTAATTTTTAAGACGATTTGCACAGGTCTAAAATTTTGTTTCGTGCTTGGAAATATCACTTAGGATATCAAAGTAACGATGTTCATTTGTATCTCAAGCTACCAGTACTATTTTAAATTTTAAAAATGCTTCTATTAATGAAATACGATAAGAGAAAAAGAGCCTTTTCAAGCTACTTTTACATGAAAAAACTGAATTTTGGCTGGCAACCATCATTTAGTTTCGTAATTATTAAAAACAAACGAGATAGATCAACGCAGCATCTACGAAAACCTCCATAAAAACTTTAAATGACTAAGATCTGTTGTTTCCTCTCCGAAAATTGGAGCGCTCAACTTCAGCCATGCTGGTTGACCGTTAGCCGTTTTGTACGTATAGGGATTCGTTTGTTTTTTGAAAAAATTTTGATGTAAAATGCTACTAGACATTTGTTTATTATTTTTAGTCGTTTGCGAAGTGTAGTTTGAATTGATCTGGATAGATTGCATAACATTTCGAACAATTTAAAATTTAACATTAATCCATAATGAATGAGAATTCGAAGTTTTTGTCGTAGCTACAAAGTCTTGTTGTGCTTCCTATTTATTGAACAAAAATCAAATTGAGATACGAATGTGAACGTGGCTTTACTGTTTATGGTTTTCGGTAAAGTCCATATTCAAAGAGAAGTATCAAAGTTGTTGTAGACTTCGTATTGATATGAATAATATCAACTTTGGCACACGTTGTAATTTATTTTCTACATTAAAGTGAAGAAAGGGACTGATTTTAGAATAAACGAACCTGTGTGCTCGAATTAGCGAGACGGAAGTCTAACAGAGTAGATCAGTAGTCAAATTTCAATTAATTATCGATTGTCTCAAGTTTTAATCCATCTGAATAGAAGTCATTAACTATAGAATCTAAATTTTAGATTCGAGAATACAAGACGAGCGATGTACTAAATGTTTGAAGATGAAAAATAATTACATAAAATCATAAATAATTGATAGAGAAAACAAAAATAATCCAACGAATGCTATTGATAGAAAAGTATGACAACTCAATGGACCATATCAATGATCGTTTACTCATTTTTATTACTTATATCATAACACTGAAAACAAAAGTGTTTCGAATCAGAATGATTTTATAAATAAATAGCAAGAAATATCATTTCTCTTTAGTATAACGCTGGGAAAGATCCAATGTTTCTTTTTAAATGTAAATAAGTTATTTTTATTCATTTCATGCTATTTCGTGTCTTTCGTGACGAATTGGGAAATTTATGTACGAAATCGATACATGAAATAGCGTTTGTTTGCATATTGGGAGTTGTCACTCGTAATAAACATCATGTTCGAAAAAAAATGCGTATTGCCTTTTTGTGGGAAGTCAACGTCAAAGAATTGGTATATAAATACAGATGCAGATGATGTGTATAGTTTAAAATTCAACGTCAACATACATCTTAATTGATACAAACGCAAAACACATTTATATTTTTTCAATCGACACCTTATATTCTACGACAAAATGACAGTGTGCTGCTGTTGCTGTTGTGTATGTACAATTGGTCCAAATGGTACACCTACTTGGGCACTTTGCTGCTATCCAGTTATTGTTCCATAAATATAAATTCCATTGCTACGACTATCTAACTCAATCATCAATGAACTTAGACTGTAATATTTATCTGATCGCAACGCTTAGCTAGTACTTTTTAGTATCATTAGCTTGATTACTAATATATATGTAAATTTCAATATCTTAATCCGAACAAAACAATCGTCATGGGCAATATCACCGTCGCAACTAAATCCAGAAGACGTATATGTTACTAGTTTTTTTTTAAACATTAGAATGTAAATGACGGATTTTCTCAAATACATTTATTTAGTGTTACTATTAAACTTCTTTTGTAGTTCTAAAATGTGTCGGCGTCGTTTTTTAATCTTTTGTTTCTACAATATGCTTTTTTCCAATACTTTGCTGACATACACTGTTTTTTCATCAATAAAATTAGAGTAATCAAGAAATTTGTGTCATTTCTCATTCAACGATTTTTAATCAAACTATGCGAATAATATCTGCTTCACTGCGTATCTCGATAGGAGTAAAAAATGCAAAATTATTTGATACTCGTGTTTTGCGATATTTTCGATTTCGTCAAGACAATCGTACATCGCGCTTTTGTCATCATGTTCTCTGGTGTTTCATTTTCTTTTAATGGACTTGGTCATAGAGTTTTTTGAACGAATGACTAGTAGTCGTTTGTATAGCCTTGATTAAAAAAGCCACTGTGTTTTATTCTTCTATTTCAAAAACAGTAGGTGACAAGCAATAGATGCAAAAATAAAGCGAAACATGATTAATTGGAGAATCAAGGATGGAATGCATGTTATCACTCATCTATAATTGATATGTCCATCGATCAAGGTCACAATAACAACGAGAAACATGTGAATTGTATCTTTTCTCATGTACATAATAGCACAACATGGAATACGAAAACGCTATAAAATAAAGTGCTGCATTTCGTTCTGGCTCATCGTTCAGTATTTTATTTTAAAAATTTCCATGAGAGCTTTTAGGATTCTAAATCTTACGAAATTCAATTCCGTGCTAAACATCTTCAAATTTTCAATCATCTATTTGCAAGTATTTCGAGTTCGTCGATCGTTATAAATGATCCAATGCATATAGAACATTTGACTACCGTTGTAATTAATCATGAAATCTCATGTTCATCGGAATACTCATCCATTCATACAGAAGTCCAGCAAGAAATTATCTCTAATTAAGTCCCTTTGTGAGTTTAAATTAAATAGTAGACTATACAGAACTGCAGTTGAAAAAGTAGAACACTTGATTCGATGATTCTATAGTTCAGATTGATGATATAATACGGATAGTAATAGTTTACGTTAAGAATCGAAATCTGTTTGTTGAATTTGTCTTATCAAGATCTTTTATAAACGAAATCTATCGCATCCTATATATTCTAGAGGTTTTTCGATTCAATGCACAAGTGCAGTTACTGATACAAAAAAATAATTCTGTTTCAACAATATGAAATTTTCACATTTTTTTGACTTCAGAAACATTTATCAAATCGTATTAGAATCTTTAACAATGATTGAAATCAATTTTTGAATTGCTAAATGCATCGTTATAAAGAGAATCATTCGTAATAAGAATAGCATATGTGAACTATATTTTCTATCTAAACTGCACTGTTTTCAACTGAGTTCGACCATAATGAGAAAATACTACTTGATCCAACATGCAAAAGGTTCTCACGATTTATGATGAATGATATTTTTTGTTTTTTTTTATCGATGATTCAAATTCACAATTATTATTTCCCTATCAGAAGATAATATTCGATAAAGCAATCATAAAATAAAAAATCCTTGTGATTGACTTTTTTATCCTCATTTTTTTCTGTCGTCATTCAATTTACGTGCTTGACTGAATATTAATAAAATAATATTATTTGCAGGCAAAAATAGCCACATGACTCAAGCGGTGTGTTTTGGCTTGATTCATACGATGTAATATTGTATACTTAATTATAGATCTTTGTTAATCATACCATATTAATTATTTTATTAATCGTGATAGTATTATCGATTGCTCGTATTCTGATTTTCAATTTCCACTTGTGAATATCAAAACATCGAACGTTGTATTGATTGCTTTAGTGAAATTATGTCAATAAAACTCATTTAATTTGATCTGCATGACACGAATGTTGAATAATTTCACGTTCTTAACACATCAATTTTCCTCCTGATTATGTTTATTTATATACAATTCTAATTCAAGATGATTCGAATCTCATAGATTGTGGAGCTCACGTGTATATTCAATTCGTTGTAAATTGCAGCAAAAAATAAAAACTAAATTGTATCTAGTTTTGTAGTACGTCTCGTTTTTCATTGGTACTGTTTATAAGTTTGATATTAGATGTGGTTCATGGATAATATTTACGTAGTGTAAACATGTTGAGTTATTTGTGTTAGTTGAGTTACGTACTGACAGAAAAAAAAACCATTGAAGAAATTCTTAGCTTAAATATTACCTCTAGCAGAACAATGTTTTCTTTTGGATTCAAATGGTGTGAAAAATTGTAATTCTTTTTCTTTCCATTGAATCGAATTGCTGCTTTTATCGAAATGATGATGAACGAGCACGGATACGTTATCTGAAGAAAAAATGATTTAGATACATTGATAATAGGACGAGATGTGTTTTGAGCACCACAGAATGTGAAAACTGAGCATCAATTTAATTAAACATGACATGCGTACAATAAAATAATACTCTTTACAAGAAAAGTAGAAAAAATAGATAGATAATAATTACAATAATGAAACAATAACTATTAGTATTATGAAGAATTGTTATTAATATATTGTCTGGAACGAAAACTTGCATTTCATATCGGCATAATAGATATTTTCGACATTGGCTACAACTATATGAATATTTAGTAGAATTGGTTAAATTTGTGGAACGATACTTAGATACTTCATGTTGTTGTATGATTGCATTAGTCTCGTCGAGAGTTTTTACGAGATTTAAAACTTGAAATTCATTGTTTGACATTTTGCCTTGATTGACAGAAAATTTTACGAATTTACTACCATTGATTTAGATGAGAAACAAAAGTCCTTTGGATTTCATTAATTAATAGTCATAAGATTAATCGATTCGAGCTGAGCTTAGTACAAAGCGATACTTGTCACCATACATACTGCAAGTTCGATCGGTTTTAAATGAGTTTATCTCATTTATAATGTTTTTAAATTTGATCCTCATTTCATGTGTAATTAAGTCGGTGCTCAATTGTCATGTTCTGTAGTGCGCAAAATACATTTAATTCGTAATAATATACGGTCTCTTGACGTTGAATCAGTAGAAAATTAGCTCATTTGCTTCACATCAAATTATTGAAAGTTACTGAAGCATGAAGAAAGAAATATTTGTTTTTTTCTGAAAAGCATATTTAACTATTGAAGTTTGGTTAAGATACCACGTTCCAATCAGCATAGATTCGATAAATTTTAAAATGGGAACAAATGGTCCACTTCATCTTAAACTTAGTTTCGTGATTTTTGTATACTTTGATTTGTAATGGATTTCCGCATGTTGTTATATAATCATGGTACGAGTCAGTTTTAAAAAGGCAAAAAAAATACAATTGATACACTTAAGAGTCTATTTTTAAAATCTATTTAATATGAAATATGATAATTTTAAACCCTTTGAATCCAGGCGACACACATATGCGTCCTGTTATTTCGCAAATCAATTACAAAAGCAAAAAGTTCTCCGAAAAACCTTTGTGTATTAGACTTTGTAGAACTCCATTCGGTGATCATTTTGTTAGAGAGAAATTTTCAATTTTATCAATAGATAACTTTAATGCCGTCATAATACTGGAAAATGTCTTCGCTCTAGCAGACTGAATTGTGTGAGATTGACCAATATTTGGACCACAGTACCGTTAGCTATTGATCAAATTTAAAAATTCTTTCTATCACAATAATCATCGGAGATAGCTCTACAAAGTCGAATACACATGCAATTTTTGGAGAACTTCGAGTTTTTGTAAAAGTTCCATAATTGTATTGCCCATAATCATTCTATGGATTATCATATATACTCGAAAATTCCATTTTCAACTAGCTTTCATTTCGTATCAAAATTTGCTTCAGTATCCTTTACTGTGATGTTTGAGTTGTATTCAACTGGAAAAACATTTTCACATATACCTCTGTTTTCGCAGAAAAAGTCGGGACTCAAAGGCTTAAAAGAATCTGAAACAGTTCTCTATCAGGTTAGAATCAAGGTGTTTTGTTTGTCAAATCAGAACTGTTTCACTCTTATATCTTTAAAGTAAGGGTTTTGAATATTAATAACCATCGCTCGTCATTATAAAATTTCCGAGCGTACAGATTAACATATTCTATAGACGAAATTGTAGTGATACGGCAATTATCTCATTTCGTAGCACAGTTATTTCCGAAGATGTCCGGATAAAACAATCTCTACAATACACAATTCTTTCTCTTATGTGCCGCCAAACTTGGATAGTTAACAAACGCATTTCTTGCTACTGTGTTATTTGAATTGATTCAATCGCACTCGACATAATGATGTAGGAAAACAACGTTTTGAACCTAGTAAAGTCTTGCCTTTCGCTTCACATATATAAATACTCAAAATTCATGCCACTACTAGAATAAACAGAAATTAAAATCGAACATTTCCTGATTAACATTTATCCTATTTATTCAATCAATCATCGAAGCAACTATCATACACATTTTATACATCCTTGGCCACATTATCCCGTTGCATTAGTTCATGACTTTGATTGCTAACGTTTATCTGTATCAATCTTACTCATCAGTTTCATATGACAATGTGATACAAACATTTTTGTGCTTGTCTTCTTGGATTAGAATATGGTAAACTGGTCGATGAGAATAAAATTATCACGTATCGTCCTTGGCATGAGAAGATATTTTTCTTTTCTTTGATAATATTCATTGTAAACTCAATTCTTTTTGTGCCATTTTAAAAACAACAATTTTCATGTAAAAGAAATGGTCAAAAATGTATTATAATGGCACTTTTGTAATCAAATGTTTTAGCCTTAACAGACAGATCTGGTTAAAATCAGATTATAGCATTGACATTATAATCGACTTTTTACTTTTTTATATGACTTAGCAAGGTACCATCTACCTCTTTCTATGAAATCGTACAACTACAGAATTAGTTCTGAAAAATTCAAGACATCTGTAAAAACTCATCATCATCAATATAAACAGTTCTGGATTTGTTGAATGACAATCCAATGGGAAATTTCAATGATCGAAAAAAGATATTGCATTGTTCGGATTGGCTACTTTTAAATGTCCAACATTTATATATAGTTTTTTTTTTGATGATCATCCATCATTCACTCAAAATATCTACTACACACAACGATCGAAAATGAGTGACTGCGTTCAGGTTAACTTAAGAATTACTACTAATAGTAATCAAGGTAAAGATTAATGAAACAAATATATTTTTCATTATATTGATTAATTCTATTTTTTATTGAGGTGGTCGAAAATACATGGAGGATACATATGCAATAGCTCTACAACGTTTAAATCCCACGGATAAAGAGAGTCCCATATCTTTAGCATATTTTGGTATATTTGATGGTCATGGTGGTAAAGAAGCTGCTGAATTTGCACGACAAAATCTATGTCAACATATACTTGAACAAGACGATTTTTGGTCAGAAACCTCAAGTGATAAACAGATATTGTCCGCTATTCGAAAGGGTTTTCTTACATGTCACAATGACATGTGGAATCATGTTGAAAAATGGACGAAAACATCATCTGGCCTAACAAGCACTTCGGGTAGATACGACAACAAAGCTTCTAGTGGACAGCGTACTTCATATCGTGTTTTGTTTTGTCGCTTTCTATGAATATAGGTTGTACAGCAAGTGTTGTATTTGTACGTGGAAATAAATTATATATTGGGCATGTAGGAGATTCATCGATTGTAATTGGTGAAGGTAATACATTGTATAAATGTTGGAAAGCAAATCGTACAACACGTGATCATAAACCCGAAGATCCATCTGAATTAAAACGTATACGTGAAAGTGGTGGCAATGTTCTTTGCAAAGCCGGTGTTCATCGTGTTGTTTGGAATAGACAAAAATTAATAACCTCGTCAAATTATTACCGAAATGAACAATATAAGGCAACATATGAATATGAACAAATCCCATTTTTAGCTATATCACGTGCTCTAGGAGATTTGTGGAGTTTAAATAAACATACAAATCTTTATTCTGTTTCGCCTGAACCGGAATTAACTGTGATTGAAATTGATCCAAATAAACATCGATGTTTAATATTAGCTAGTGATGGCCTTTGGAATATGATTACACCAGAAGTAGCTGTAGAAATTGTCAGAAATTGTGATGTCAAAACGGAAGAAATGATTCTAAATTCTGAGGTTTGTATAAGCGTTTTTCTTGCTCATATTAATATAGATTACTGAATAAAATCAACATTTAACATAGGATGATGATGATCGTCCATTTCGTAATCCATCCCATGAGCTAGTACAAAAAGCTTTAGTTTCATGGCGAGAACGAATGTTACGCGCTGATAATATAACTTGCATTACAGTCATGCTTGATCCACCAGGACCACCATTCAGTGAATGTATTTTGAATAAGAAAAAACAAATAGCTATGTCATCCGGTAAGAGTTCAATTGATCGGTTTTTTTCTTCATTAATTATGTTTTGTTTGTTATTCTTCTTTTGTCTAGATTCAGTTTGTTCGGATGGTACAGTCGAACTCGATCAAATATCACCTATGCTAACAGGTGAAACGCCTCAAAGGCCTAAGCTTGCTGCACAACGTAAAGAACGTATTTTAACACCACTTTCTAATGGATCGACACCTGTACGGGTAAGTAATGTATGATTTCTGTTCGTAGGATAATTTTCAATTTACTCTATACAGAAAATAGTATCTATAGAATTAGAACTATAGATCTAGAGACATTTTTCTTTATTAGCTAGCTTTCAAGAGAGACTCGCCAAGAAGTGTCGCCAAAATAATGAGCTAAATACAATGCCAGTGTTTACGATGGATTGATCAGATGATAAAAATCTTCAAGTTTGCACATATGGAAAATTTGAATTCATCATTCAATGCCTTCTTCAATAACATAGAAATTTAATCAAATATTGAAATTAAATTTGAAAACACCAAGAAACACTTCAATTCTTGTTGAGAACGATGTGAATGAATATTCTATGCCTGATCTTCAGAAAGTTCATTCTTTCGTGAAAATTCAATCTTCCAATTTAAAACCTAAACAAAGTCAATCATCAGACAAATGTATAGAAAACGTTTAGACATCTTGTTTTCCTTTTCATGAACACGAATAAAATTAGAATAAACGAAAATTCAAAAATTTCAACAGTTTAGAAAAATCTCCATTCGAGTCTAAGTGTTTTAAGAATCTTTTGTTTCCCAGCGGTCTAGGAATTATCTATAGATTACAAGTGATTGAAGTATAAGGGAAAACCTAAAAGCATTTTCATAGTCAGTGTTTTGTTATGGTTACTAAACTAGTAATAGGTATACACATGCATGAGATATTTCAGCCATGAATCTTTTTCATTCATAGAGAAAAACCAATTCCTCGACTATTCCGTAAATGAGCCAGAAAAATGGACACGATCGAAGTTTCAACGAACTTAACGATACTGTGATATTCTCATCTCGAGGCGACATACAGATCTAAATATTTTCATTCTTATTTAATAGTGAAATCTCAAAACTATGTGTCTCAAATGAGTAATCACAGTATTGTTTCGACAGATTCTGTAAGCAATTCAATTAATACATTTAGATGTGTTCTCTAGTGAATTCTATATTTGCTTCTATCTTCAAAAGGAAAATTGACTCAATATGAATTCTTTTTTCTAATACGAATTGCTCATTAATATAATATTTAGACTCCCAAACGACCTGCATCGGATGACACACTTGACATGCTCGATGATACTCCACGTCGTAAACTAATAAAAACTAATCAGCAGAAAGAAAATTATACAACATTCTCATCAGCCAATTCACGTGAACTTATTCCAGTTAATTCAATAGAAAATGAAGAATATTCACCATTAACACGACAAACTCATAAAATATCAACATTCGATGACGATTTAGCACGAAAAGTCGAAGAATGTTTTCGTACTGATACTAAAGAACAACAAACCGATGTTGACGTGATGGAAATCGATGAATCGAATCCAGTAAACAATAATAATAATAATAAACAAAAATCTTCTGTACGTCGTCGTTCTCGCTTTCGTTTTTCATTTTCGATGAATCAAAATTTATCTGAAGAAGAAACAGAAGAAGAAAATGAAACAGATTCAAAAAGAAAATCTCGTTTATTTCGAACGCATTCAGCTTCGATAATAAATCCAGAAAATGACGACAAAGTCAGTTCATCACGACGACGAAAATCATATAGTACAACTGGATTAGCAAATGAACTTAAGAATATTCCAAACAACAATAAACAACCAACAACTAACGATAAGGTATAACTGTGTTGTTTTTTTTTCTTTGAATTCAACACAAAAAAATCTTCTTGCTTTATTAATTATTTAGAAATCAACAAAAACAAAATCATCATTAGCTAATCGTGTGAAACGAGCATTTTTCCGTCCACATCGTAATACGATGATTTCTTAATAGCACTCCTTCCATCTTTCTGTTCATCCGCAACGTTACAAAAAACATATCTGCCCGATGAAATTATCCGACATAGTCATGTTTATATTTTGTTTTTGTATCCAAATTCCTTAAGAATCATAGATTCAATGCAGATAGATATGGTATATGTAAATATGATTATTTGTTATTCCATTTTCTATTGTTTATTATGTATACAGTAGTAGATAATCATAGAAATTTATACATATAATATCAAATTGTTTTCGTTTATTTGTATTATTGAATAACACATGAAATGTAAAACGAAAGTATTTGTTTTTTTTCCATGAATTTCTAGATGAAAAATTTATTAACAAGACTTATTTTCTTTATAACTTATGGCTTATCGTCGAAATAGATTTGTTCGTCTTGAACTCCTCTTGACAACATCGTACTTGTAACTTGAATAGTTCAGTTTCTTTCTATTTTGAAGAGTTAAATAAGATCTGTAAATATAACTAATGTTCTCCATGTTCATTGCTGATGCTGATGAATTAGAGTTTGAGAAAAATTTGAGTTCACATTATATCATGAGATACAATGCGATCTAATACTAGTCGTACTATATTTGCTTGCAGAAATTTATAATTGTCATATGTATAGTGTTTGTTTCATTTGTCCCTCACAACTGTAGATCCGATGAACTATCTGGGATGAGTTAATTCTAGTGTAATATATGCATCTTAATACTGCCAGCAAAATATTCTCAGTATTTTTAGAACACTTTCTTTTCCAAATTTTACAAGTAAATTCTTAAACTAACTACAAAAATATGAAAATTCAGATGATTCTTATGAAATTCGATTGATCTGCTAGACCTATTAACATATAGCATTACAGAATCGTTTCGTTTCATAGTCTTTGATTTATAGAAGAATTAATGTTTTATCGTATTGCATAAAAAATAAGTAGAAGAATACCTCTTGAAATACGATCCGTCTATAATTTGCAGTAACATCTATTGTCCGTATCGAACATCATGACAGATGATTATTCAAGTAAATCATTTTTTTTTCTTGGATCGATAATTATCTAAAATTCAATTCGAACATTCTATTAAAATATTTCGAAATGAATCATGCATATTTGGTAGGATACCAAGAAAAATGCTCTATTTATGAAACCCCTAGAACACAGGGAAATTTTTCAATCGATATTCTTTCTGATAATTGAAATTCAATGACAAGAAAGACTTCTGTGAAATATTTATAAGATCATTACTCATCGGACTTATTTATCAATCATTCATTTCATATTGTTGATCGTGACTTGTACAAGGAACTGTTGTAATTCAAGTTACAATTACGATTTTGGACAGAAAATAAAAGCATCCGTTTCAATAAATCTATTTCTAATATTCTACATGAGTCTCTAATCACAAAAGAATACATTTTAACCGTTATTGCGAAATTGTAGATGTGGAATGTTCATTCAAGATTTTTAGCACGAACAGTCTGGGTTCGCAATGGTGAAGTTGATTTAGCTTATCGAGCTTTGAATCGGTAAATAATATTTATTCAAAACAACATCTTAGAAAACAATAAGAATTTGTCTTACAGAGTTTTGAATAATGAAGAGGTGTTTAAAACAGCACGCTTATGGGAACGATATGAAAAACCATTTCGCAAACGTGGACGTCTTTGTTATGAAAAGTAAAGTTATTATTGATTTATTTGTTTAAATTAATTCATACTTTATGTTTTCAGAGCACATGAAATCTACAATAACGAGATGGAACGAAAAATCAAATTTCTCATGCGTAAAAATCGTGTGAATCCATGGCCATGGAATTAACATTGAAAAAAGAACTGTCCATTTTGTTTGGGTTCTTCCTATTTTTGTTTCTTGTTTTTCTGTAGATTCATTCTTTTTCATGTGGTTATTCACAAGTTTTACTATAAGAATAGCATTTTCTTGTAGATAAAATATAAACACAGATACGAATTCAGTAAATGGGTTTTTTTCAAGGGATCAAAGGTAGGGTTATCATTGAAAAATAGACATTCAGTTAAAATTTTGATGTTTCTTTCTTATAGGGCAAGTATATTATGTTTTTTTTTGAAACTTTTCATGAATGATAAATATTTATTATTCATGTTGTTCTATCCAGCGTTGTTCTTTTGGCCTTTCTGGCATCCGTTGGTCTTACTTTACTTATCTTGGGTTGTGCCTTATCTCAATAGTATAAATTTACCATACTATTTTCTTTTCATTAAATTTGTTGTTCTTCTTTCGAAGTAATTGGTGGCCAACATTCGTAATTATATTCTATGTTCTTTCTCCAATTCCAATAGCCATCGGACGTCATTGTACATCCGATGGTGGATATTCAACGGGCGAGTTGAGCCCTTGTGCTGATTTAATGTGGTTTCTTACAAGTGCTATTGTTATTTCAGCATTCGGCTTACCAGCCGTCATGTATCGAGCAGCTGTCGTACGTAAATTTTCTTCACTTGACATCGTTTTCTATTACTTTATTTTTTCAATTTAGATTCATATTGGTTCAATGGCTTTCATTATGTCAGCTAATGTGGTTATATTTACAACGATTACGATTTATTTCATGACATTTGGATCAGATGATAGTTTACCTAATTTTTAAACAAATTATAGATATGGCTTAAAAAGGAGAACCTGTAAAAAAAATTTCTCGTTTGTACAAGTGCGTTATTCATATATCTTCATAGCATTGTCTACTTAATTGTATTTTACTGAGTTGAACTAAAACGCTTGTTTCTCGAATCGAAAAGAAAATCTCTATCAATGATGTTTTCATCGTTGTTCGTGTGTATCTTTACTCAATAAACATATGAAAAACATCAAATATTTATTGGTCAGATTGAAAAAATAATCTGTTAAAAGACCAAACAATATGATAGCCATATATAATATATGCAAGTCTTTAAAGGTTATTGATTTGCATTTATCGTCTAGTGTAAAATAATTGTGCTCTTATTCGATTATTTATCGAGTAGGAGCCAATTTAACCGAACAAAAGAAATGTTAATCTCTACACAAACTTATGGTAGGAAATATTGATATTCGTGTATACGATTACAAGCTTTTATTTTGTGTTCGTTATTATCATTTCAATTCATTAAAAGAAAGGAATATGATTACTTATTATGAGTTGTATTAATATTTCGTCCCTATCAAGGATATATTAATTTTTTTCTTGTCGTCTATTACTATGTATAGCTACGTATAACATGTTAAGAACACATGTAGTTGGACGCAAAAATTGCAAACTTGATGAACTCTAAATCCATGATATGAGACACACATACAGTCTGGTAGTCAACGAATAAACAAGATGAATGTGTTGCATCTACAAGATAATCGTCTGATGCCGATGAAAGACATTCATTTAGTTTATCCAAGGATGGATGACTCAACCGATAGTGAACACTCGAATGCAAAAGAAAATCTATCAATCTAGTTGAAGATGTATTTATATTCATGAAAATCATTTTAAATAAAGTTAGATTATTTTACAGCAGTTATATCAAGAATCGATTAAACAGAATTGTGAGTGTAGGATTTTTCCTCATATTTAATACATTATGACTTTTTAAGTAGAAACTTTCTTTTTTTTCCTCTGTTGTATAACTTCCATACATAGTTGATTGTGTGCTACTGAAATTGATTAATGTCATCTGTGTCTTTCTTCACCCTTATCTACTTCATGTGAAACAAAAGAAAACAATAGAATTGAATCATTGGATTTCGTTTAAAACACATTCTCTTTTTAGAAGCTCAACGAATAAAATATGTTGCGCTAAAAGTTTTATCTTTTAGTTGTCATACAATTACAAAGTATGTATCAGAGGACAAATACATGCGTATAACAGTGTGCTCTCTACTCAATCAAATCTAGTCTCTCGGGTAATGTGTTTTTTTTCGCTCTTATGAGTGTTAAGTGACCAAACATATATAGTCGTACACCTATCGGCATGTTCTTTTTCTTCATATTACAGTTATATTGACAAATGTGAAGTTCTTTTCTTTATCGTCTACTGTTTATTCTGTATATTCTTCTATGAATATTTAAAAGACAAAAGAGAAACAAACGAAATCTTTTATCGTATTTATGACCTTTTAAAAAGTGTTTCGAGTGTCAAGATATAAGTATCGGCATACTAGTTCAATGACAATGTGGACGAATGTAGTTGATAATCGTATTCGGCATGAATTTCGATCGATTTTAAATGTTCTTGTTCATTTTTCATTTTCATTGACACAATTAGCAAGTATATTCGCTATATTAGGTTTGCAAATTGCATTAACCGTTACTCAAACATGTGCATATCAATTTGGTATTGGCTACTGGTCACTTCCATTCTTAATTATTTCACCACTTAGTATTTGGCTAGTTATTTGGCGACGTTCTTCGATAAGTTGTCTTATCGCTATACTGATGCATTTTTGTTCGACTCTATTTGCAACAGCAATTATTATCGTTAGTTTTCTAGTGTTGATTGGTCAAATTGGATTTACATGTTCAACATTATCGTTAAACACATCCTTTGTCATTTTCAATAGTTCGTTAATTGGCATGAGCAGTTTATTTAAATTATTTAACTATGGTGAAATTATGTTACTCTATATGCTTATTCGAAATAATGGTGATACAGCAACAGAATCTTTAGATGATTCATTTACAAAAAATTATCCATTTGTGCCAGATCCTGTCTATACGAATGAATGGCGTTCATGGTCTCAAGAGAACAATAACCATCGTATTAATTCAGATATTTTTTTCGCTTGACATGGTTTAAATAAGCTGTCATTTAATGCTGTAAATATTTAGATTTTGAAAAAAAATAAAAATTACCTTATCGTTCAAATCCATGACAACAAGTGTTTCTTTTATTCAGAATGAATTGCTGATAGAGACTATACGATGGTAAGCAGAACACAGAGTTGTCATTATCCGTAATCAACTGAGTTTATTTTATTTTCGGTTTAATAAAATCTATAGACGACAAGGCTAACTGAACATAATTTTATTAATCTGTAAATCTAAGTATCAGTTGAGTGGAGATAGTTGTTTTGCATATTCTACTGAAAATACTTGTTATTTCGATTTATTTCAATGATCTTTGACAATTTTCAATCAGCTTGTATTCAATCTGGAATAGAATTGTTTGGCTAGATGTCAAATGGGCAAGATGATCTAGTGGACTTTTTCTTTTTTGTCGTATTTCATGGTTCCAAGTTCTTATCAAACATATGGCCTGTGTATAAAATCATCAAGTGTTCAATGTACGACGAATTTGCTAATCATTTGATTTTATTGTTGTGTGTATAACACATGATCAAAACTTTGAACATGTTCACTGTTCACTCCGATAGAAAAATATCATCAAATAAAGCCTTGTGCTTCGTTGTTAGAAGACACAAAAAAGTAATGAGCAGAGATTATCAATTTAGTTTCATAAGATTTCTGTCGCATAATTATTTCTTTATTATGCAGACATAGCAAAACAAAAATGTTTCATTTCCTTCCTTTCTTTTTGAATACCATATTTTTATTTGTCTGTTTTGCTTTCATCATCTACCTATATCAAAATTGTATATCGATTCTAATTATTGCAAATGGTATATGCCTTATTTCACTTGTAGGCATGTAAGGTTACTATCGTTCTTTTCAAGTTCTATAAGTACTATATTAATAGAACAAGAATGATGAGTAGGTTTTTACCCATGCATGATAACAAGAAGAAATGAGTTCTTTTACTGTCTGTAGACAGTGCATTTAAATTTATCTTTTCTCAGTAGTCATGACGACACTATACTTGATTTTCCTATACTTTGATCAAAACAAGTCATTAGTCCGTTACGTACTCGAATAATTATACTTCTTACTCAATACATTTTTTCATCACATGATGTGTTGACGATACTAAGTTGTCTATTATTTGTAAATTATATCATGGAGAAAGTACTCATGCGTGTCCCATCAGATCGAACATGTTTGGGTAATGAAGTGCACGCTCTTGATCAGATGTATTCACTAGAAATGTCGTCCTAAAAAGTTTTCAGGTGAACTCACCTTGTAAATAAAATAGTAATTATGAATTTTTAGATTTGATCTCTTCATTTTACTAGAATAAATCTTCCACTGGTAGATGTTTTGGCATAAGACGACTTCGAAACAACAATCTGTATTTTTTTTTATGTAAGTGTAGATACATAAGCGAGATAAAAGTACATATAATGACTGCTGCGCAGTCTGAATATATTTTATTCTGTCTGTAGTATTGCCGTAGTTGTCACATGGTATAATGCAGGTGATTTCGATTTTCCGCATCAGAAGATATTCTTTGATAAATATGAATGCGTTCGATATTTTTCGAAAAACTTATTTCAAAGCAAATAATCAAATTGATTGCACAGTAACTAAGGCATATAACAGAAATTTTAAAAAAAGTAAACTTTCCACAGTTTTGACTAATAAAAACATTCTTCAATTTTCATTTGACTTTTCTCATTTTGAAAACTTTCTTGACAATGAGTTGCTAATGACATAGAATGGTGTAGTTTTGTGTGTGAGCGCCACTCTTTTCTTCTTCAATAAATACCATTATCAGGGAAAAAATGGAACAATGCAGAAAACGTACAAGTACTGGATTTGAAGCTTGGTGTAATAGAATGTAAATTTTAATATCTCAATAGTTTGTACATAAGAATTTTGAAAACGTACGGATAATGTTGTCAATTATTTATACATTGCATCTTTTATCACGTACAAAAAATGAAGTTATTTGCCTAGGATCGCAGCTACAGCTAGGTACAATTTCAAGTAAAATTTCTCTAGAATCATATTGATCAGAGCATATAGTTGAACAACGATCACTGGTCTTGATCACAGAGAAAAGAAATTGAGAGGCGTTTTCATAAACTTGAAATAAATTGAATCGAGCGCAGTTTTCTCTAACATAGGATCATTGAAATTCGAAAAACTAAATTCATAAGACAAGCATTGATCATGATTATGACCAAAAAGATCGCTTTTCTCCATAAATCTTGATAAATAATAGATGATTTGTTTCTTTTAGGAATAGAAGTCATATAGTATTAATCACTGGAATGTATGGGTTTCCTCATTGAAAATCATATCGAGAGTGTAAATCTTTCAAACTGCACCTAATTAAGTATAGTGATTACATACATGTGACAAACACTATTCATAATTTACTTTACTAATATGGTATGCACCAAAGAATAGTGAGTTATAAATATAATACATTGAGGCCTGTCTGACATTGTTCTAGTAGTTTTATCTTATTATGGTTGAATATTATTGTTTTGGATGAACAAGATATATTTGATTCACAGTTTACGTGGTGTCATCGATGATGATTAGTTGAAAATCGAAGAGAAAAATGATACATGTCGTTTTAATCAAATAACTGAATTCTACTTTGAATAAATTAAAACAACAATTGAACATGTTGGTTGACTAGTAAATCTTACGATCACAGAACCGTATGCTCAGAAAGTTCTAAAAGTTTTGTGAAAGAAAAGCATCCATAGCCATTTAGTAGTGTAACAGATTTATGTCTTTATATTTGAAGTTAATTCAATAGCACATCTCTGATAAGTTTATTGAGCTGATTTTGAGTAGAATATCTTAACCTATTAAATACTTCGCAGCAACGTATTTTACTCGTAAAACTATAGTCTCATCTGAATTGCGACTTCAAGGCTTTTTTATATGAGAATGTTGTTTTATCAGACTAGGTGAACCTTGTGTTAATACAGGACATGATAATACTGACGTATTTATCTTCACATGGTCACGATTATTATGAGATTCATTTATCTTGTTCGCACCGAATGATATATCAAAAAGATCGATCGTAGAATACTGTGTTCCAATAAATAGTAAGAATATTTGCAGTCGTATATTTGCCATTTTTTTCCTCAATATTAAGACTCCATTTCATAATTAAAACTTCAGCAAAATAATTTTAGCACAGTCTGTCAACTTTTCATTAATGTACGGCTCAGTTTTATATTTGAATAATACGCAAAAACTTTTGTTTATACACCATGAGCCATTGCACTAGATAATAGTTTATTTGAAAACATACTCATGTTATTAAAGTTCGTTATATGAAATCCTCCGTAGCTAAGTAATCCATTAGTGGTTGACCTCACACATGCTGTACGATTAGACGAATAGATATTTGAATACATTCTTCAACAACGTAGATAAATATTCATCGAGTAAAATGTTGATGAAATACAACACTTCTATGATTGTTATGTACGTATAAAAAAAAAGGGTAACTTCTCAAACATTTTCTAACATCGTAATTAGAGAGTTCTGGTTTGAGTGTTTCAATTTTATTGAAAAAACTATCAAGGCCAGTTGCTTTCATCACAAGCCATATGCATAAAATGACGAGTTTTGAACTTGAAAACTGTACCTATAAAAAGCTCTCCGAATATTTTTGAGTTACATCGAGAGTAGAAAAATTTATTTAAACTAACAACACGAGTAAAAATATTACGGAAGGAAACTTTTTCACATACTCCAAATACAATAGTTACCTTTTCTAATTACCTCCATGCATGTCTGATGCTTTAGATAGTAAGTTTCCTTGTTGTTTTTTCTTGAGAAAAACGTGAAAACCATCGAGCGGAAGGCATGATCAAAGTGTTTAAAAGCATTTTCTTCGAGTCCAGTTTCTATAGGAAATGTCAAAGAACACGTTTTTGGAAAAATTATTCATCATAATGCAATTGTTTCTTCTAGCAAGAATTAAAAAAGTTAAATTTCCATAATGAAAAAGCAACATCTTCTATATCTGTGAAAATATCTATCTTTGATACATTGATTTACATCAAAACGTTCTCGTTCTTAGATCCTCAACTGGAAACGTATCTACAGGCTTAAGTGAACATTGTTTTTGAATGTGAATACAATGTAGAGCAAACAGCATAATGCATAACCATGATGTATGTGTCTTTACATGTCCTCCATTATAAGTTGGTGACCTCGAAGCAGTTTTTTTCTTGTCGAACAAAGCAGCTTTCATTCTAATCGAATTGTGTGAATAAAACATGTCCATAAGTGGTTCATCAATAATGATGAAACAATTAACAACTTCTGTAAATTTCATCAACTGTTTTAAAATCATTGACCTTGTTTTGTTTTACGACCGAACTTTTCAAACATTTTTAAGACGTGAAATTATCGAAAGGAACATTGTCTTATGTGATTTACTTTTTTATCAATTTTTCTAAACTCAGAAGTTCTATTTTATTAGTCAAACTATGTTTATCGTGCCATAGCCTAGTCAATAATTTTTCATCTTTTTAATTAGATCATGCAAAGATAACTAGATCAAAAATATATTGAAAAAAAAATAGAATTATGACAATTGATTGTATTCTTTCATAAGCACTCAAAGAATTTTTTATTGAAATTGTAAATGGCATTAGAAAAAGTGAAGATACTTTGAATTTGTCGGTACGATATGACAAAAAATTTGAGATGAACGATGAAGGTCATTCAGTTCTTAATTTGTTGAATTTTTTTTATCTTTTACTTTTTTTTCCTTTCTTTTCTCTCGTGCCACTTGTTTATTCAGAAATTAAATATTAAAAGTATCTCAATTGTTACTTAGAAACTATAAGAAAGATGACAAGTGCAACAACAAAAAAATAAACCTCTTTTGAATAAAACTTTGACGATTGCTTTTCAAGGATCATTATTAAATCCAAAGGGAAAACAAATATAAACACATAATCTACTCTATTGAAAGAAAATCTGAAACGTAGATCAACTAATTCCTATGTATTATTGTTTTTATTGATATAACTTGAATAGAATCTGAGAAAAAAATTGTCACATTGAAAAATATGATTTATTTATATTCAACAGCAAGCATCTTAACAATGGCATCAAACTTTCTTGGAATCCTTATTTGTTGATGAATAATGTGAAACACAAGAAACAGAATAGAAAACAATGATTCAATACGAGTAATGAGTTCTAATAGAAATTTTCTTAATTATAAATGTTTTTTCATCAATGTCATAAAGGACATTCATTAAATATTTAATCAATCTTATCATGTAAAGTTAACTCATAATCAATCGTTTTATTTTCAAGGTTCATTTAAAACTTCCTTCGTTCTCTAAATATGCGATCAAGTACAATGAATTCTTTTTTTTTATTCTCATCGAAATACTTGTGTAGAATCATGTGAATCATTCGTGAATACATATAATTGAAAATTACATTTAGTTTTACTTGAATACTAGTAATAGTAATAATAATACCAAAAAAGAAAGTGTCGTTGACAAAAAGTTTTAATCTTTTATCATCCTTATACGTTCAAGTTCATTTTATAAATAAAACTCGATAAGAATGAGTCCAGTCTTTTTTTTTTATTCATTTTAGTCTCAAGGAGATCACATTCGTACGTTTTGTAGGCAAACAAAGACCAGGTCGTTGAGTTAAATTTTCCACGAACCACTTCATTGTATATTATTGTTTGAAAAAAAAAATTAAATATTCTTTCTATGAAAATTTTTACAAGTAGTTGTCAGCTTCTAAAAATATTCGATGCATTTAAAGAATATTCAATATGCAAATTGCAAAAAATTATCTTAACCTTTTCATTTAATGTTTCTATAACAACAATTGAGAGCTCACGTACAAAAGAAAATGATTAGGCATGTACACGTAGGAATCATGTCCATGATTTTCAATGTTTGAAATATGAAATAGAAGAAAGCAGCAAGGTATAAATCCTTTTTTTAATTTCAACTTTTTTTTTCCAAAATTGCCATTTGCTAGATAAGCAAGACACATCTTTTTTTCTTGACCTGCAGATGTTTGTTAAATTAAAAATACCGAAAGAGAAAAAAATCTTTCTTTTGATGCTTTGTTCAAAGCATAGTGTAAGAATAATATAATGACTTTTTTTCTTTCTTTCATATATTGAATTTGAATTTGTATTTGTATTAATGTCAAGTAGACTATAATGTACATTGCTTTTCATACATGTTTTATATGTAGCAATGAGTGAGATTGAAACATCAATGTCCTTAGACATCTTTTAAAGATCTGCTCTTGAGCCAACAGATTTTCAGCTTTAGTCTTTAGTTGCAAACGGCAGAGGAGAAAAAAAATGATAAACAACAGCCGCTTGCTCATACACATGTTACTTTTTACCATGCATCTCACCTTTCGGCATTTTTCTACTTCTTTCTACCAATTCTTTCTTTCAGATGTTTGACGACATCGGCAACGACTGAAAAGAAAAAAATGCTGTGTTTTTTCATTTTGACTAGAATTTCTTTCGCTTTCTTATAGACACATATATACATTCATTTTTACATCTATACTCACATACATATCTTAAATCATCATCATTGCAAGAACAACAAATTCAAGTTGCTGATGGCAGTTCACTTAAAAGTTGAAGTAAAAAGAGAACAGTCATTCTAAAAAAGAAAGAACAGCTGTTGTATTCGTCGTTCATCCTATGATGAAGGTAAGCTACTTCTTGCTTTTTTTTACGTATTTCTAATCGAAAAGTCTAAGAAAGCTTGACATCTAATTAGTAATCATTTTCTCAATTGTCGATTCCGTGTCGCAAGGCAACATTAAAATTATCCTTCAACTTTATTTTCTTCTTCAAATTTACTTATTTTTTTCCCATTAATGATGAATATATTTTGAAGGACTGCTTTGTCAGTTTACAGGAATCGACGAGAGCAACTATATAGACATAGACGTTCTAATACTGCATCACGCTATTTTATAAATTTAACAATAGTATGAAAATCAAAGCGAATATTACTCTATCGTCTGTTGTTCATCAATTTTAAGTATAGATATAACTTACTAAAAACCGGCATTTATGTTCGGAACTCCGGAAATAGAAATGATGGTTTCCGTGAGCTCAAAAAGGAAACATAGAGATTATTTTTCTCTACTTTTTTTTCTTCTTCTTTTTTCATTTCCTGACAGAACGACACGGTAGTAATACAACAACATCAACCAGTACCAACTGATTCTCTAGTCAAGCCGTCTATGTCAAGAACACTTGTTTATCGAACTAATAAAGAATTCGATAAATGTGCCGAACTCTTACATAATATACTTAGTGTTCAAGGTGAGAGAAATAAGTCTTTTTTTCTTCTATATTAAAAGAATAAAAGTAATTCAAATAAAAACACAGAATCACGTCGAAATTCAAAATCATCAATTATCAGCGAGAAAAATCGAAAAAATCACCAACAATCGCCAACAAATCCAGTATTAAAAAAACAACATTCCAAACCAACTGTTGCCAAAGCGCCTTTCATTAAAACAAGTAGATTAATTCAACATCGACAGAGTACTTATGAATGAATGAGTATTTAATCCTATTTTTAGATATTAATAGCGGTACTGACATCGGAGAACGTCGATCATCATATTCGCCAACTAAATCTTTATTATCATCAACAACTACAGTTGAGGTTTGTTTCTTAAGAAGAAATATTTCATTCAGAATGTCATCTAGAAGATTTATGAGGATCATAAATGTAAGTTGGAAAAAAAAGAGACGCCTTTTCTCTCTCTCTTTCTCTCTCGAATGAGATAATACATCTGGAGAAACCTATCTTTTCTTTATTCATGATGTCTTACATCTACTTCATCATGTTGAGATGAAAGACTTCATTGAGATTTGTCCTCTATTAAGGATCAGTCATTATTAAAAAATCGTATCAGTCCAAGTAAATCTCGCAAACATCAAACACGTTCTCCGTCTCCAATACCAAACGTCCATCAACGCATTACATCTTCAGTAAAAAATTCACCATCAATAAATAATAAATCGCGACAAAAATCTCCTTTGTCGCCGAATCGACGTCGACGTCGTTTGCTAAATCAACAAGAACTTGTAAGAAGTTCGTCGTGTGGTGATTTACCGTCTACTAGTTTTATGCATAAACAAAAACCACTCGTCGTCACTGATCAGTTCGTAACTAATTTAACACGCATTCGAACTATTTTAAAACAAATCCGAGCAAGAAACACGAATATTGGTAATGTTTTTACAATTTCATAGTAAAAATATACGGGACTTTTCTTTATTGATTCTTATTTTTTAGATTCAGAATGTTATCATTTATGGAATGAACTTGAAAATTCATTTGCATCAGCCCTTTCCTATGCGAATGACGATATTCAATTTCGTTTGTCTATAGAACCTTTACGTAATGAAATTTTTGAACTTCGAAAGTAAATTTTTCAAAGTTGTAAATTCTTTTTTTCGATTTTTTTAAAATTCGTATTATTAGACAATTGACAACGACAAATGTTCATTTACGTGAATACGATACTCGTCGTAATTATGAATCCCGTTAGTTTGTTTTCTTTTATTCTACTTCCATTTATTGTTCTCATCATAGATATGCCGCCTGTACGAAAACAAAACGAAACTAATCAACTTCAATTTACGCAATTATTATCACAAAATCAAGAATTGAAAACAAAATGTGATTTATTACAAGAAAAAGTGGACAATCTAGAACGAACAAATGCTCGTCTAATACAACGATCAGCACAACAAGTATAAATTTTTTCTGTTCTTTTGAATATTTGTTGAGTCAATAGAAACTTTTCTTTGACTAGGATCTTCGTTCCATTGCTGAACGTACAGGATGGGTTTCAACTGATAATCGTTTTCTTCTTCGTGAAGAAATTTTATTGTTAAAACAAAAATTATATCATGTTTATAATGATCTTGCAAATTTATTTAATCGAAATCATTCACTTGAACTAACTTGTGCAGAACAAAAACAACAGATATTGTTAGATAAACAACAATTCAAGTATTGAAGACATAAAATAACTATGGAAAATATCTTCGTTATTTCATAAAATTTTTGTTGCTGTTGTTTTTTAGTCAATTAAAACAATCAGCTCAACATCTTTTGCATGACCTTGATAAACGATCCATCGAAGATAGAGTTAAACGATTTTTAAATCATATCATTCTAGATCAGCAATACTCCGGCATATCATCTAGGTAAAAGTAAAATTTTAGTCGAACATTGTTTTTGAATATGATGTTCAAATTTTATAAAAGAAAACAAACTTTATTCAGTAAAATTATAGTTTATCAAAATAATTGCATAGATAATATGAATAAGCATTGCTTTGCTATTGATTCTTTCTCTTTCCCTAATCTAATAATAACGTATTTGACTATTGCCATTTAGAATATCATGAGAAATTCAGTTTTTCTATTTAAACATAAAATTGTTCATTCGTTTTATTAGTTATTCGATTGAATATTAGCACGTATTTGCTAACTTAGATTCTGAAGACTATGCAAAATTGAATGTACAGGAAACCTCTCGTAGTTTACAAGTGATTAGAACTTTATCTACGTAATTAAAGTAGATGGTGATCACTCACATAGAATATTTTTCTAATTAAAATAGATGTTACTGAAAGATTCTTAATTTGAATTGTAAATAAACATAATCTATATTCTTTTTTTACTATCTATAGTACACATCATCAAACACATATAACTCCAACAAAAGCAGTGCCGTCAGGTGTCAATTCATCATCGGCTTTTTGTGAAACTCCTCATAAAGCAACAATACCTCCAGCACATCAACCAGCTACGACACGTGCACATGCAATACCAACTACTATAGAGAATAAGTTACGTCCGAAATCTCTTTTTGTTACTCCTACAGTACTCAATGATGCAACAGCTCTTTCAAAATTACAGCAAAATCGTAGTCCAACATGCGATGTAACAACTCACTCACCGTGCTCATCATCAACTATTTTTGATGCTGAATCAATATTGTCATCATCATCATCGTCATCATCTACACCGCTGATTTATCAACAACGAAAACGAATGACTTTCTACAATAGTTTGCCAACATTGAATGTACCTCAGACGATGGACATGACGGCAACGACAGCAACGACGACAACAATGGGAGTGGCACAAAATCAACAACGTCTTAGTCATAATTATAATCTGAATAATAATAATAATGAAAGTGGTCCTGAACTTGATCAAATATCGGATTTAACATCAAAAATGTTTAGCTCTGACGAAGAAGTAGAAGAAGAAGAAAACGAAGACGACGAAGACGTTGGACTTGGTATTAGTGCAACTTCAACTTCTTCATTATCAACTGTACCCTCTGATGCCGAACGACTAATGCAAATGTAAATAATATTTATATAAGATTTATGTACAATCAGTCAAATAATAATAAATAATGATAAATTTAATATATGATAGGAATCAATTGAATCATATACGATGAACACTTTAGTTTTGTATGTCGAGTCTTGTTTTCGGTCTTTTTTCCTGTTCATTGTTTATTCATTCTTGTCATATTAATATTGCAAAAGTAAAATGATGATCATTGAAATTTGGATTTTCTTAAATTATATGAAACTAGAAAATATTGTTACAATCACATATACGTATTTCACAATGCTAAAATGACAAAAAATAGTCATTCTTTTCCGATCATTATCAGGAATATACATCATAAGCCATTCGACCTACTGAATACACTGATCTCCATGTTCATCATACAATTGAGATGCAAACTCTATAGATACGTATCGCTTTGATGAAATACACGTCAGAGTACATTAACAGTGGTGCCGAAATCTTCGGGAAAAATATCACTTTCATTTTTACCAATTTAATTACGTCTAAAATAATCAAATTTATTATTTTTGAACGAATAATTTTTCAGCTAGGAATTTTCTAGTGAACATGTTTCTGCAAAATTAACATGACGAGGAGCAGAAATAAAAAATCCAACTTCTGCAATAAAAAATAATTTCAAGCTCATTAACAAGCAGAAACGTTTTGTCTATCTTCTAGTATTTTTCTTTTAATATCAGAAGAAGCACGAGCATTTTGTAGCGTGACGAGTACCCGTTTTAATAATCCGTTTACAGTTAAGATGCCGGAAAGGCAAAATTGAAATGAATTTTTGTTTTCGCTCAAATGCATATGACTTGATATAGTTTGAAAAACTGATCACGAATATATACTTTTTATTTCGATTTACTCCTTTTTTTGCTGAGAAAATCGTAAAAAACTATAATGACTAAGAAAATGCTATTTTTACCATGAATTATTTTCTCTCTAGAAATTGTCAAATTTCAACTTCAGTTATTTTGTGAACTTATTGTAAGTATAATATTCGGAATCAGCATCAAAAACTGAGTAGAAAAACATGATTTGATTGGTTATAGAGCTGATGAGACTAAAAAATTTCTATTCAATATAAATAGCTCCATCAGTCAAAAAGTATGTATCAGTGAGCATTCTTATAAACCTATCTAGTTTTTCTCAACAACAGGTAGAAGCAACTGTGGTATCTTGTCAGAAGCGGTAGACCATGGGCTACAAAAGTACCTATTTCGTTTTTTAAAATTCAGTTTTATTGTTGAGAAAGTTGCATTTGTTTCCTGTTCGACGGTAACATGAGGCGAAAGAAAGCAATTATGTTGGTATTTAGCAGTTTTTATTATCATGGTTCAGTCGAAAGGCAAAATAGATACCATATTCGGAATTAGCATAAAAAACTACATCGAATTGTACAGTTTCAATGAATCTTTTTTTCGTGCGAAAAAATCACGCTGTGGAGGAGGACTAGAGGAGAAAGTTTCAAAAAATACACATGAGGGGGAGTACAAGTCGATTTGTCTCCTGATACAATTTTTGCTAAAATGTATATTGTTCGACGTAGTTTTCGATGCTGATTCCGAATATAATACTTACAATAAGTTCACAAAATAACTGAAGTTGAAATTTGACAATTTCTAGAGAGAAAAATAATTCATGGTAAAAATAGCATTTTCTTAGTCATTATAGTTTTTTTACGATTTTCTCAGCTAAAAAAGGACTAAATCGAAATAAAAAGTATATATTCGTGATCAGTTTTTCAAACTATATCAAGCCATATACATTTGAGCGAAAACAAAAGTTCATTTCAATTTTGCCTTTCCGGCACCCTACATTTATTTTTAATTTTCACAAAAAGACGTAGTTTCTTCGTAAAAAAAACAAGACTTGATTATTTGATAGCCTATACTACCTAGTTGTTTTAGAAGAGTAAAACAGATTGTCTGAAATATTTCAAATAAATAATTCAAAATTCAATGCAGTTCGCCAACGAGTTATGCAGATGAGCAAGTTGATATTCACTATTTGAGAGTGAACAATTAATTTTAAAGATTTTACCAAAATTAATATCTATAGAGTTTTAGATATTCTTGAACGTAGACATGTTTACGTTCTAACGTAATTGATCTATGTAGTGCAGCATAATGAAAAAGTTCAGTTTTCACAAATTGCGAAGAACTTCATAATAAATTTTTCTTTCGGAGATGTCTCGTTTTCTCACTTTCTTCTCGATTACATTAGTTCTATCATTGTGTGCTTGGTAGAAAATTTGTAAGTCAAATATCGTTCTTTCAAATAAAAGAAAACTTTGATAGATTTGAAAATAATCAATATGAAATAATAAAAATGAACTACTGTCAAAAACTTTTGCTTTACTTATAAATCAGAATGTATTATTAGGTTCTGTAGTTTTTATTCAATGATTACATATCATTAATTACACTTAAGTGTTTAGCAAACTATTGTGAGAATTCCTACTCAGTTCAACAGAAATCATCAGTATGACATGAGAAAAAATGCGTGAAAACATGATCTTACTATCGAATTGATTGATAAATTCAACAGATTTATCGAGGACTAGAAACGTTTTTCTTTTTATTATACTCTTACAAGAAAAAATGCTCTTTGACACAACTTTACCTTAGACTCGAACAGTATGTACCAGATTACAAAATTTATTGGTTTCAACAAAAAGAATTGTTGACTATACTTTACAATATACTCTACTGACAGAGATTTATTAATAAATACCATAATTTGAACAGCATCACATCCCATGTGTAAGAACTATATCTCTAGTTGATTGCTTGCAATATTTTATATTGAGTTCATGTATTTTTAATTATTCGAACAACATTTAGTTAGTAAAAATTTTAATCGTAACACTAAAAACAGTTTATGAAACATGACAATGCATACGATATAAAAATTTGTTGTAGTAAGCATTACTTTGAGTGCACGTCTTATATCGGTGTCATTTCGCTTTCTTCAATATTTGCCTTTTCTCCTGATCATATTGGTAGGACGTATTTTACGAGATAGAATCATGACGTATATTAATGTAATCTGCGACAAAAAGAAGCATTATGAATGACTGAAATATAATAGGATCCACACAAAAAATGTTTCGATAAGAAAAAAGAACGCTTCATTCTAAAAGTTTAGTATGATCTGTCTCATTTGATATGCAGTATATCAAGTCTGCACTCTGGTAAATAATATGATATCAATGATTCATGTTAATAAAAGATTCTTGGTAGATATTTTAAACTTACAAATAGTGTTAACTGTTTTTACAGTTTTATTTCTCGCCATACAATAGACTTCCAAAATATACCATCAAACAATTGTTAGTTTGATTTACAAATAATTGGTTCTACCGGTACAAGGTAACTTTCATACGACGATTATTTTCATCTATCGATGAAATTAAAAAAATTAGTACATTGATAAAATTTTGATTATATCATGACTTGCTTTACTAGCTTGCATGTTCCTGTAACAGACTCTTTTCTTATTAGTTCATAACCATATGCGATAATTACACAATATAGGTCGACATGCTGTTTGGTTAAAACAATTTTTCATTCAATAGGCTTTAACAAATATTTATTACAGCTACTATCGTATCATAAGTAATACTGAGGAAAAAAAGAGAGAAGCACTTAATGCAGATATATCTCTTTGAATGACATGTTTAGGATAGGTAAAAGAGAATTATCAAAGATTTTAATCGGCTGTGAGATCGATTCAACTTGCAGAGATGACAAACAAATCTTAAATCGGATTTTTCGATGTCAAAGGACGTGAACGAAGAATAGAATGCACGTATAATACATTTTGAGAGTTCAAAACTATTGATTTTTGTAGATGAATCTTCACAGCGTAGAGTTAATCAGGTTTTTTCTGTCTAAAGCAAGTATTTTAACTAGCGTATATATATGTTGACTCACCTATGATCAATTTTTTTAAGGACATTTTGTGAAAGTTTTTCTTTTGAATCATCTTCGATTTTTATATTGAATCAACGCGGTTAGAACATCAAATGCAATACTTTCAGATCGTTTGATTGATAAGGTTTATTAACAATCTGGCACACCTGAAAACTACTCATCACTGGATATCTAGAATAGAATGGGTGTCAAAGTAGTTACAATATGTTCTGGTGTGAGAGAGCTACAGTTATCATTAGAAATATTTAATTAGGACTGTCAATGTCATGATCGATGGTCCTGATATAGATTTACTTCAGCAGTGTCACATATCCAAGATTTTGGAGAAGTGCTCACTTCTCCCGCGGGAAATGCCACATATCACCGCGAGAGACGTAATATTCAATGTTGGGGATGTGCATATCTAAGGAGGATTATGCATATTCGATGGGAGATAGCCGCATCTCTCGAGTGCGGGTGTAACGTTCCCCATGTGAGATGCGGCATCTCCCGTGTGAGAAGTGAGCACTTCTCCGAAATCTTGGATATGTGACACGGTTCGATTAATTCTTGTCGATTCGAATTGAACTAAAGTTTGAAATGAACTTGAAGTGGAATAGTCGGAAAAGAAATAACAATTACAACAATGACTTCTGATATTCTGACCAGTAGATGATGGTCTTTATTTTCAAAGTTCGTTGATAAATAGTTTAAAAAAATAATTGACATAGTATTGGTAATTAGAAAATTTTCTTCACTCAATATATGTCGCTCTTGTAATATTTGTGACCATTCAAAAATTCGTTACCTGCTACCACATCGTATATTGGCTAAACTTCTTTGGTCATTCATATTCAAAAGACTTTAATTTATTAGAAAAGCTCTTCATGACTACATATAGTACTTTAAATCAGTTGATGATTCGACAAAAACTTTCACCAAATGTCTTGAAATAAATTAAGCAAGCTTGAATGAGCATAGCTACTAGCTCTCATGCTTACTCTAAGGGCTGTCAAAGATCTAGAAAATCTTGACTTTAACCAAAATCTGCTATTCAATAGAAGGACTTCAGTAGTCAAGCAAACGAACATTAAATTTCCCAACAATTTCATAGCATGGCGCATTATTCTACTTCTTGGCACAGTTTTCTTTTCATCTAGTAGATTTTTTATGGATTTTACTATCATTGGGCGTTATAATTCTCTGATCAGAAGGATGTTTCTCTTTGAAGAGAAAAAAATTGATTTTCGATATAGGACTAAACATTGGAGAACGTCTCTGAGTTTATCTAATCTTTTCTTTTTTTGACCATTATTCTGAAAAAAACGTCCGTTTCATCTGTACCCGTCGTGAACCATGCATATTTTTTTGCATGTTTCAAGAAAATTATGACGTACTAAAAATGCTTAAATTTATTATTTGTTTTGAGATTTCATATTTTTTAACAACATATCGGAGTAAAAATTGTAGAAGTAGAACATATATAAAAACGTAAGAATTTTATTTTACAAGACCAATAATTGAAACCAATCATTCAATTTTATGTTAGTTAGAGAAGTCTTCCATCTTTTCATTTGAATAAATTTTATGATTCAAGAAAAAAATGATCATAACTGCATTTCTGTATACTCATTCATATAATTTCTTTGACTATTAAAGAAATTAAAATTAAGATCGCGCTAGTTTATAATAAACCCAACATTGTTTAAAAGTGATTATTGATAGATTATTTACATAAAAATCTCAGATATGTAATCTGGAAATCAGCTCGATTCAAATTTCAATGAGTTTCATCTAAATCCATCAGTTCATATCGAGGCAAGAATCTGTGACAGAGCAGAAAAGTACAGAGAAATAAAGAAATAACCCCCCCCCCCCCTCAATAAAAGACGTCCCCCTGGAGCTTCTAAATTGTCCACCTTTCAAAGTTTTTNAATCCATCAGTTCATATCGAGGCAAGAATCTGTGACAGAGCAGAAAAGTACAGAGAAATAAAGAAATACCCCCCCCCCCCCTCAATAAAAGACGTCCCCCTGGAGCTTCTAAATTGTCCACCTTTCAAAGTTTTTTGTAGGGGTCTTTGATTATGAGAATGTTATTAATATGATTTTCTTACAGAAGTTTCAAAAAGGATAAGGGTACAAAGGGGAAAAAGCTGATTTTTAATCAATTTGAAATCAAAAGCATCACTTTTCAGCTGCTTCATCCTCGTAAGAGAATCATTGTTTCAATGATCTTGACTATTTATTTATAATAAGTTCAAATAATCTTACAAAAACCTGTGAAATTTTATATAGAGATAAAAAAAACCATAGACTATTCTACAATTATAGGCCTTGAGCCTTCTATTATGGGCGGGCTACTCTCTTCTTGATTATATACATACATGTATGTCTGTTTTTATGTATGATAGATTTCTCCATTTGAATTATAAAGATCCATCCACTTTTGCAATCGGTTTCAAAAAATGAAGTCAGATTGAAAGAAAAGAGCTTACATGTACATCAACGAAAATTTGGAGTACACATCGTGCTATGAAGTAACACTAGATCATGATTTTCATAATTCATATGTACTTGGTTTCTTTTCGACTCATTCAAACTTTTCTATTCATCTCTATAAATTAAATGTCACGTTAAGAGACATCCTTAACAGTACTAAATAGTCCGTTAAAACATTGAAATTTACTCTTGTCTATCAGAGATCAAAGATTTGTCTATTCAAGTTCACTCTTCTTACAACTGTCTTATATTATATACCTTAGCACATCAGCTCACGTAAAAGCAAAGATCAAACATCAGAGAGAAGTGCTGGTTGAAAACTAATTAGGATATTTTATTGTTCATTATTCATATAAAATTGAGTATGGTACATTTGTTCGCGTAATTCAAATCAATTCAAGTTTCCATCATATACATGCAAATAAATCGGTTCATAAAAAAAGAAAGATTCTTTATAGAATAGAGAAGTCCGCTGAAAGAGACAAAGAATCTCGAGTCATTTTCATTTTTTTATAATTTACGTCTCGTTGATTCAAATATCTCTGCTTCAATCCATAGATATAGCAGTGTTTTTTAAATGACGCATGCTTATTCTTTTGTATGAGTAATCAAAATAAATTCTATCATGATTCAGCATATCTCGCAGAAGAAATTCGAGCTGTTGTCGGCTGAGAAAAATTACTTTTTATCAGTCAAATTAAATGTTTACTTGTCAGGCATATGAGCACAAACAAGACAATAAAAAAGAACTCTCAAAACAAAAATAGCATTCCTTCGCAGTAAATCAATACTCAATATCAACTAATTTTACAGTCATTGCTTTTAGTGTGACGAATTTTTAACCATGAAAAACTGCCTTGTTTGTAACGAACTTGACAATCCAAACATCCTGTTTTCATTATGGCAGCGAAAAAAATGAGACTCATCTATGAGCAGTGGAAATGGCATTTTCTTAATGTCTGAATAGTTCAAGTTTCTTAAATTATACAAAAAGTATTAATAGACTATATTTTAATTATTCATTTAAAAGAATTAATTAATTTAATGAATGAAGGAAGCTTTCTAAATAGCAGCATCATATTTCAACCTAGTCCAAATCAGTTTGTATAACTGGACGGAATGATCCAGACGATATAAGATGCCATTTCCATAGATGATTTTAAGGAGTTGGACCTATCTCAAATTCAATATCTCACTGTAAATCGTTACTGTTATGGTTAGGGATTGCACTTTATCTTTACTTTGTTTCAAGAAAAAGGAAAAAGTGAAGTAAAGTATTTAGCTTTACTTTAAGGGTAAAGGAAAATTAGTTTACGTGACTTTAATTGGTAAAGTAAAAATAAAGTGCCAACCCTAGTGATTGTCCTGATTCAATATTGTATGTTATTATCTGCTCGTAATTTTTCATTCTGCTACCTGTTCTCGTATGTCATTTTTATCGTCTCCTAACAATCCTTGATCTTGTTCTCTTGCGTTACTTCATTTATGTTGTACTAGTTTGATGACATATTATGAAGCTGTTATATAAATCTGTGATTTTTATGTCAACAATCGAATTCCGGAACATGAAAGGTACAGTTTCATCTGCCCTAACGGTCTTCCTATTTGCCATCGTTGTAATTATTTCAGAAATGACGATGTTTTTTTTACTTTAGTTTTCGGTGTGTATAGCTTTAAATTAGTATGTCGGTTCACCAAGGGGGAAACAGCTGATTATTGATTAGATATGATTATCAGTGATTATCAGTGATTAGGAGTGATTAGGAGTGATTACCTAATCACTCCTAATCACTGATAATCACTGATAATCATATCTAATCGATAATCAGCTGTTTCCCCTTTGCCGTTCACACAATTGTATACATCCACATATTCAACTGAAATAGAAGCACAAAATGTCTTTGTACTTTGAATATTTCAATGCCATGATATTATTTGCAATTGAATCAGGCATCGAGCTGGCCCAAGCTGTAGACAATCGCCTAAAGAAGAATGAATTAATACAATAGCAGACCGGTTTGATGGTAAATAGATATTTGCTCCTCTGTCAAAGTTCGCTTAAAATAAAAAATATCATCTTGGCTAATGTACATAGATAAATAGATAGATTTGATAGATTGGCCCATTTTATCTTACGTTATAAAAGAAACGTCGTCTATTATATGTCCGAATAAAGATTTCACAATGGAACAAGATGTTGATTCGAAACACTTGCGAAAACTCTACAACTTCTCGATACTAACTAGACTTTAATTGAAATCAGACAGAATCCCACAGAAACATACACAATCGATCTATTAAATTAAAGTGTTCAGCTACATCTCAACTATAGATATATTGAAATTTCTTTTCCATTTTACCCAACACAAAACCTAGCCTGAAATTCCTCACACAATCGAGTTGTCTATGTAACTTAAAATTGTTCAGATCTTTGGTATTGATTTTTATAAATGAAACGATGTAAAAAGACAATTGACTCAAAAAACAGAAACTTCAGCTGAAGGCAACAAATGAATTCACCGATGGTGTATTCATTTTTTGGTTTTTCTGTAGCTACTCATATGTTTATAAATATATATGACATTTCATAGGTAAAGTAAATCCGACATATCCTTATTGGACTTTTGGGAACGGAGCAAGGGGGAAATAACTGACTTTGATGACTTTTTTGACTTCAAAGTCATCAAGATCATTTAGATCATTTAGATCATTAAAGTCA